>JANQDE010000056.1:291187-403126 GCA_037157785.1 Cephalotes varians
TATATATATAAGAATGTCGTTACAAGCTATTTTAATGTTACAATAATATTAAGAAATGAAAAGCATTTCTTCGTCCGAAAGGACTTTTCTAAGGATCTTTCTAACGAGATACGAGACAGGATCAGCGATGCAATTCTAAACGCGCAGTGACTATGCAATGCCATTCGCAATTTCCTCAGTGCACTGTCCATTACGACTTTCGAGGGACAATGAGACTTTATGGACGATTCCTCCCGCCCCGGTCTTATCCCCTTGTAGAACCCTACGTGACACCGGCCCTAATGGTGTGCCTCGACACACCCTACAACGTACACACTATCAACGTACGCCGACGCGACTTTGCCTACTTTATGTAACGTGCACGTTGAGACATGTGTCATTATTTTCGTGCAACTATCTTTTTAGTTACCAACGGCACGTGCGACGTGCCGCTACTCGAACGTGCCGGCGAGATAATACATGTTGCATTTGTTTTCGTTAAAATGCTGACAAAACGCTGCTTCCCAACATGGCGGCCCTTTAATCTTCATTCGTGCCGTCTCGTTTGGGAGTAACCTCGTTTTCTCGCGACAACGGCTCTCTCCATTTTATTGCCACGTGTTGCTCTATCGAAAACGCCAAAGTTTTTACAGATATTATTATAACATTATTTTTGTCGTAAATTCTAAAATGCACTTGTGCATTTTTTACTTTTAATTACTTAATTACTTAATAAATATTACGGCGAAGTAAAAATGTGAACTACATTTTTCGTTTCGAAATGCGTTAATTTGTCTTAGTGCGTATATATTAATAATTAATTAATTAATTAATATTTTAATGGGCTATCGTGTGGGATTGCTGTATCTATACAAATACGCCTAGAAAACAAATGTGATAATATTCATTATTGTATGAATGGTAAATTTTTCTCTATTATTTCGACACACGTAATAAATATTCATTCGTCTTTATTGTACCCACGTATTCGATACTGTGTCCGCAATAATATTACCATCGTTAATTATAATTTGATTCAATTTCCTCGTTTATAACAATATCCTTGTTAATCCGCATCATATTTTCACTTTTAATCCCGTATCGAGTACTGTCAACGTTCACGCGTTGCTGATTCTGTATTATCGATCGTTGTATAATAATCATGTATAATTGGTAAATTACTTGTTAAGCGACCAGAAAATTATGCCGATCCAATATGAAAATCGAGATCATAAATACTATAACTTGTTACATGTTATACGCTTCGGGATTTTCCGGCTTTGGCTGCACGTAAGGGATTAAGTGGCGTTGAAAATTATCATTCACCCTCCTTCCCCGGTCAGATTTGCAACTTAAACGTTAAATGACAAACTAAAATGTTAATACATATTATCAAGAATAAACATCAATAGCAATCAAATTTCATATAATTCATCACGTTATTTTGACACGTAAATACGTGATAACGTTTTTTTAATCTATTGACAATTATTGTTGGTTCATCATTAATAGCCAATTTATTGTAAAAGTTAGCAGCATCATATTTGACGATATTACGTAATGGCTTTGATGAAATTTAAATTAAAAATTATTTTCATAGTAAGCTACTTAAATAACATGACATCGTATAATTTGCAAAAATTAATTTAATTAATTAATTAAATTTTTTGTTCGTTTCTCAGGTAAAAATATTAAAAATATGTTTGTTATATCAGCATTATATTATATTAGCATTACTGCGGCATGACGAAAAATATCTTTTGCCTCAGGGGAGCCGATGTTTTTGAAGCACATCGGAACATTTGTTTCGATTTCGTGTAAAATTATACTATATTGTCAGTTCTTTTTGTACAATAAATGTCAATGTGTACATAAAATAATTAATCGAAAAAAGCTCGCTCCAGTTATTTTAGTTAATCAATAATTAAATTTGTTAAAAACATATTTCATATTATATTAAAAATTTGATTCGCTCGAAGTAGCATTATCTCGTGACCGCGGTTTTAAGAGATAAATGGTATTACCATTTCAGACATTTTCTTTATCCAGCGACTTTAAGAATCGCAGAATAATCTGTAAAAGAGTTTGCGCGAGTTCTTGATGCGTGTGGCTAACGTGCGTAAAAGTGCCCACAGTGAACTTTCGCTGAAAATCTTGAATGGAAGAGAAAAACGAGGCCTTCGTCATCCTTAAGAGACGCCGCAATCAATCTCTATTTCAAGGCGAGATTTCGAACATTATCGCGTGTGGAACTCACGCAAACGACGGAATAATCTGGAGGGAACAATTCGTAGGAACTTATCTGCTCGATATTTACGAGCAAGGAGGAGGCTTTTTTGAAGCGAGCGGTCAGTAAGCTCTGAAATCGACGGCGCTACGTAGAATTAATATTTTTATTAATAAATTTTTTGAGATATTTTCCAAATTGTTAGTCCAAATTAGTCCAATTACTATTGTGCAATTATTATTATATTCACATTTTAAAATATAATTGAGATCCTAATTTCTTCTCTAATTGAACAAAATAAATTTTAAATATTTAACGTATTTCTTGATTGCACATATGCTATAAAGTTAATATCCGATTTTAGTTACATATAATCGTCGAAATATATGTCATATCGTCGCAAAACTGTCTGAAGTGAACTTGAAAACTGGAAACTGCAATCTATCAGTGTCGGCACAGTACCAAAACGTAATTTCAACATATCAATAGCGATAGAAACGACGCGCTTAAATTCGTCCATTCGTTATACGTTATATTCCGCGCAAAAACGGAAATAAAAGGATTTTTTGATGCAGCGCGAATGCGCGCACGACTTGCGTCCGACGTTGTTTCGAAAAAAAAAAAATATATCGTCTGCGAAAATCGAAGGACTTAGCAGAGATTCTAAATTTCTCCTACTTATCGAATCGAAGCACTGCTCCGACAAATTTATCTCCCTGTGCGAGCCTCACATTCCGGTATGCAAGTGCATCGAGACTCGATCCTCACCTACATGCCTATCTCGATGACTGAAATAACAATGGCATGATATCCATCTCTTTGACAGTGGATCACATCTGCCTGACATACAGTTCGGAGCACCTCTTTCTCGCTCGGTGCAGCGGCTGTTCACAAATGCTGGGCGTGGTGGGGAGATATGCAGCGCGGCCCAAAAGGCACGCGACCGATCGCGGGGGCAGGTAGGAGAATTTGGAGAGGAGATGAAACAATAGAATGGAGTAGAGAATCCGGTAGCACGCGTAGCGATTATTAGGAGCTCTCTTGGCATCCCCGAACACCCACCTGGCTGGTACATCTACGGTCCTCTATGCCTATCGGTCGTACAGTTGCCTCTACCATTGCACACGAGCACTGCACGACACTCTTAAATCACCATCTTCTTCGCCACTGATCCCCCCGCTGGAAACCAATCTCTCCTCCCAAGCCAGTCAGCTCGATGGACCAATCAGCGAGCGGCGCGGTACAGCGATCGGTTGGTTCGAGTCGGTCGGTTGGATGATCACAAGGAAACACCGTAGTACCGGTACCGCATTCGCGGATCCAGGTAGAGAGAGGAGCTTGCTCCGAGCTGGAGGACACTGCACTATTGTTTGTTAGCACTGCGGTCCGGTGTCGATACCGGTCGCGTTCCTTCCGGAAGATCTCGGGAACGACGACTTGGAACTCAGGGTGGAACGACCTAGCACGCGACTCGAGTAGAGTTCGAGAAGTAGAGGTGGTAGAGTCTGTCGACCGAATCCACCCGACTGCACCCACCTCGAGACGCGAGGGCGCAGACCCTGCTATACGCGACAAACCTACGGCGACACTGGGGGCGCGCGAGATCGACGTTCGCGGTTCCGGGGCTAGCAGTGCACTGACTCCGGCCTCCTCGTTCGACCCGACAATCCGCGGCTCTGACTCCCACGCGGCGCATGCGTAGCTCAACATGGCTACGTTGCGCCGTCGTCGTCGTCGTCGTCGTCACCGTCGTCGTCGTCGCCGCCGTCGTCGTCGTCGTCGTCGTCGTCGTTGCCGTCGTCATCGTCGTCGTCTTCCTCGTGCCTGTCATCCCTCTAGCTCGCTCCGTCTCTTCTCATTGTGATTTCCTTCGTGCGCGATCGTGCGTGTGGTATTGCGCGCGTGTATACATGTGTGCCGATACATACGCGAACGCGCGTCGTGTTTCATCCCCCAAATCGGCACCCCTGATAGAGAAGAAGGGGGAGAGCATGAGAGAGAAAGAGAAAGAGCTTCTGCCCTGGCGGCAGCACCCCCGTCCTGTGAAAGGGGTGAGATGGCGCGTCAACGGCTTGCGCTCTCATCGTGTAAGAATAAGACCAGAAACGCTGCAGGTGGTTCACACGGTGGGCGATTGCCGGCATGCGTCTTTTAGCGTACGCGATTATCGGGTGTCGAATGAGTTCACATGATCGAGCACTTAGTCATGGACGTAGCATACGAACGCATGACTTCTACAGGTCATGAATGAGATTAGGGTTAACTGCGGCGATTATGCAACGCATCGATGTAAATTTCTCCTCGGAGCCGGCTTGACCGTTCTACTTACAGCCTTTAAAAACTGAATTAGTTGGAATACAAAAGTCGGTATTTAATCAGATTCTGTTTTTGTTAGTGATTTATCTCTCTCTTTAATTAAACAAATGCTCTGAAATGATAAAGATGAATTTATTTTACAAAATTAATAAAATAAGAGCTCCATTTATATTACTTTGCTATTTACTAATGTATTCGATATCTGATTCAAATTTTAACAAATTTATTTATACGTAAATAAAAGCGCATATGTTATATATAGGATCTTTTTTGTACAATTTATATTGAGAGATATACATATTGATATTGTGTAAATATATATTTCCAGTTTTTTGAGATAAAGATAGTTGATATAATTGTCGTTTTTGAAGTTCAATGATTGCTATATATACTGACAATGTTATACAAGAAACATACGATATTTTGTTAGAGATATTTTGTAATATAGATATAGATATGCAGAATAGTTTCGCAACAATTCTGCCCTACTAAAAGCATCTGTCCCACTAAAATGGACATTCATAAATTGCATTAAAGTGGATCTTATAGCTCAACCATGAATGCACGCGGACGAAAAGTAATAGTTTGCGAATGACAACCAAGAATTTTCGCAACGATCGATACGAATGTAGCACGTAACAGCATGAATAAATTATACGTTTTTAGATGCGTTATATGATGCATCGTTCTCGTTCCTTTCTTTGCTTAAAAGTTGCTATTACCATTGTGCAAACTGCCTTTTTTTATTTTAAAAGTTGCTATTATCATTGTGCGAACAGCCACTACAAGGCTGAATCGGGAGTTTCGAAATGAATCTGGCATCGACTCAAAAATATCCGATGGTCATTTGGACCACGAAAGGATTTCTTTGGGAGCATTCCAGCATTTCGGACAAGCGCAACTGATTCTTTCGACATGTGCGAAATCGGAATTACGCGGTGTCTACCGGGCGATTAAGACGCTCGGGGAAAAAAAATCTCACGTGAAACCTATCTATGTTGCAAGCGTGACATGCTTGTGATCTCATGATAGAGAAAAGAAGTGAGGTAATATAGCTCGGTTCACGCTGTCGGAGATAAATTAGTAGATGGGTTAGATAGGCGCGCGCGGCAGATTGGTTCTAGAACTACGAAGTGAAAGCACCCACTAAATTAAAGCATGTTGTTCCGCTATTCCATCTTATCTAAAACTTCCGCATAATAAAATGACAAATGAACCTTTACCTTGCTTATCACAGTGTAGTCTAATAAATAAATGTTGAAATTTTTGGTAAGACAATATAAATATCTCAAAAGTTACATGCCAAGAAAATTATGTAATTCACAGAGTTATTTCAGTCACTAAATATCTCACGAGTTTCTTATCCGCGCGGATAAAAAAAAAAAGATTAATCTGCTTATTCTATTTTATTTCGAAATGTTCTATTATTTATCTATTTATCTTATGTCGTTACGATAAGGAGCGCTCGTGATTAGTTCTGAAGACAGGCGAGATAAAACATTTCCCGAGTTATAATTTCTTTTTCATCAATAGAAAAGAAATTTTTTCCAATGTTCACAGTTCGCCAATCGATATCCGATCGTTAACCCGTAAAATAAATTGACAAATGTTTCTTCTTACTTCTCTTTTATCTGCAATCGTACTAAATTGATTAGGAAGATAATAACAGCGATATCATTAAATTTCTTCGTAAGAGTTTAATAAACAATCTAAGCAAATAAATTAACGCTCGCGTTCTAAAAATTGTACCAAGTTATTCTATCGTAGCTATAAAATAAGAATATTATTGAAACAGCTTTATCATTTCCTATGTTAGTCTATTTCTCTTTTTCTAAGAAAGCAAATAAAGAAAAAAATTTATTTCAACTACTAAAAGAAATCAGTTCTTAATCGGAATAAGAGGGTTTTAGAAATTTTTCGTTTCGGTACTTTGCTTAAAATTCTTGTCTCTAATCTGAGAAATTTCTCAGCTTGATATAACTCCGGAAAGCGACGGAATGTACCATCCGGAAAGTATACTTAAGTTCCAATTAAGTGCAAGCCAGCGAAAGCTAAGCAAGCGTGAAGAAACTCGATTTACCCCCATCTTGGGAGGTACCTTTGGTTCCTTACACCTCCTGGTATCGACCCCAAAGCGGGACTGGTGATGGTGGAGCGTCGCCTACTGTAATCCTTAATTGGTCCGCGTGATTCATTCGGTCCATTCATCGTAACTAAACTGCTCTTCGAAGGAGGGCCGTCTTCGCCTGCGGCGACAGAGCGCCTTGGATATCTCTCCTCTATTCCTCGCTCTTTCGTCCATGTCGTTTCCTGTCTCTCCTGCTGCCTCCATTCCCGTTTCTCTCTTTCTCCTGTTCAATCTTAGTTACACGAGATACCACCACAATGCGTTCTACGGTAGCCTGCATCGCTGCCTGCCGTTATAACGTTAAATCAGATAAACAAACGCGGTCTTAACTCCGCCTGACATAATCAGTCGTTTAGGGTTTAAGTGAGAGAGAGAAACGGTAAAAGAAACAGAGAAAGTTGATACTGGGCAGTGACGTGAGATACGAAGAAAGAGATGAAGAGGCGGAATAAAATTACAACGGTCTCTCCCAAAATAGCAAATGGCGTAGCAAAATAGTTTTATACAATATTTATTGTTCTTTTTTTAATTCGTAGAAACTTTCTTTTAATACTTCATTATTTAACTATGTTTCTGATATAAACGGAAAGAACGATTTTGCCGAGAGATTTAAAATTTTGTTAGATACAGATCTGAAAATAATTTTATTAAACCATCAAAATAATTTTGTTGGAACTTTAAAAATAATGAGCTGCAAAAAATTTGGATATTTTAGCAACTGGTTGAGCGTTCTACATAATTGTTTTGATAGTTCAAAATTACTTTTCCGATCTGTATCTAGTTAAAATTTTAGATTTTTCAGCAAAACTGTTCTTTCCGTGTACAATTCCTGGTAAAATATATCATTAAAAATTATTAACTTTAAAGGATCACCATTCATACCTGAAAAGTGATCGTACAAGCATGTTGTAAAGGCGCGAGCAGAGATGTTAAAGCGCGATTGGCCTCGTTGTCGGTCGCGACGGTTGAATCCACAAGGGAAGCCTGGTAGGGTCATCCGAGAATGATGTCCCGGAGAGAGAGACGATGATTGTCCGGATCAGAAGAAGCACGAGGAAAAGGGTGCGCCCTGTGGGTCCTGTTCGGACGGATATTATTACGAGACTCTGCGTGTTCCCCGTTCCGCCACGTACGTGCGACGACATTCGCACGATGACGACGAGGACGAAGATTGCCCACTTTTCTACGGTCGCACGTCCCCTCGAACCTCGTTATTTCAAGAATACGAGTTACTTTAGGGACGAATGGAGAGATCGCTGTCTCGTTACCGATTATTCGACGGATCGCATGGAAGACTACGCTTTCTTCTATTTACATAAGGAACCACATATGAAAAAAAGTGCAAAGTGCAAAGAGTAATTGCGATGCAATGTAACGTAACATTAAATAATTATTCGCCAGCGAAAATGCGTTAATTTATGATTTGTATCAAGCATTAAGCTTGTTGGATTTATTGTGTGTGTTGATGATATTGAATTTCCGGTAGCAATTATCATAATTACTATTGCTGTACTTTAACCTTATAGAGATATATTATTACAGAAAATAATTTACTTTATTAATATTTAGTTCAGTTTAGGTTTTATTATATGAGCGAACGTATGCATTAAAATTTTAATATTTCATATTTAATTGAATAGTTAATATTTAATATTAATATCAATTTAAATATTTTATGTGCGATTACTCTTATCAAGCCGATTTAGAAACACGGAGAATACAATAGTTTTAGTCAGAATGATTTTGAAATATGCGTACATGAAATAATCGAGTTTCAATTACGGTTTAAATTTTCGATGGACCATTCGTCGGCTACAGAATTTGAATCGTCAATCCGTATCCAAATTTAACTTGACTATTTACAAAGTTACGATCATACCGTGCAATTCAAAGTAGCAGCTTATTGTTCCTCGTTAGAATCTTATGAGAGTGAAATTTAGCTTTTACCGCATCAAAATTTCAGTTTCGACCTCTTTTAAAAATACAGAGAAAATTCTTTCCTCACTCTCGTCTATCTTGCATTCTCCATTCTCCCTTAGTCATCGTAACCATCCTATCGTCGTTCCAACCTTTCGTTTCCCTTGCGAGAAGCACACAGAATCAATGTGTAGCTTCCACGTAACACCGCGAAAGTTGAAAACCAGAAGAAAAAAAATGATATCCGGGCGTGCGCCTAACCGGAAATACTCGACGACGAAGATCTAAGATTCGCGAAGAAGTTTCGCGGAAGAGTGAATAATAACGTTTGAAATTCGAGATGCGGAATAAAACGATGTCGTGGACGAAAGGCATGTCGTCAAAAAAAAGGAGCAAGCGTTTCTGGCGGATGGTACCGGTAGCAGGAAAGGGGGAGAGAAGGGAGATTGAAGAAAATAGGGTAGATTCCCAGGAAGAGGGAAGGGGGACGTATTCTCGCGTGTATTAGTCGACGGCAAAGCGAAAGGATGCAAGTGGGAACGCCAGGAAGGCAGGAAGGCAGGAAGGAAGGAACGAAGGCTCCTAGGCTTCGTTCAGTAAAATAGAATATCTAATAAGGGACAAAAATGCAGTCAAGAAAAGAACGGAGGGCAAAGGAGGCGGATAGTTCGTTCGGTTGAGCGCGAGAAGAGACGTGAGTTCGAGGCCTCCGCTCCGTACCTCTTATTCCTCTCCTTGAGACAGGAAAAGGAAAGATCGAAAAGGAGAGCTGATCCACGAAAGAGTCAGAGATGGTCCAATGTATAAAACGACGACCTTTGAATGAGGAGAATGGAAGAAGGCGGGATACGCAAAGTCAGAGAGCGTATGGAAATAAAGGCGTGATATCGCGGAGCGCATGGAGATAGAATGATTTTTGTCGGATATCTATTCGAAATGTAACTTTTTTTTTAACATGAATTTTTTATCTCATGCTTCGACCATCTTTTATATTGTAAGCATTACTCCTTTCGTTATGTAAATGAACAATTAAAGGTATTTCCGATCAATAGTCACAACATATAGATAGCCGCATCCATTTAATCACAATCTTATTTCGATCAATGCGTTGTATCTTACATTGGAAAATCACAGGTTATGCATGTTATACCTATAACAACTGCAGCATATCTCGTTTCGATCAACGTGCTAAGGCGAGACCAGAGTCTCTCGATGTCAGTCAGAGCTTCGTTTCAATTTACATATGCATCAGCGAGTGTCATTATCCTATCATTCTTAAGAATCGGGTTCAGATTTAAACGAAGTGATTTACAAATATGTAAATACGAAACCTATCATAGTAGCATCTCATAATCGACATTTCCGTCTTCTATATTCATCATTCATTCTTCTCGATTTAAAATTACAGTTTCCTTGCAAATGTATTATTATACTGTATTGTAATGTATATTATTTTACAAAATCTAAATATTAAGATTCTCTAAACATTAGAAACTACAAATTATTTTATCGAACAATTGCTATTATTTTTTTCAATTTACAAACAATACATTTCGTGATTTAACTATCAAATAAAAAATATGTAAAAGCATTTTCATTTGTTTCAAATACAGCGCATCAAATTATTTGGCACAAAAATCCGCGCTTGTAATACGTTCTACATATTCGAGAAATTAACTGTCTGGATCAACTGTTTTTTTGTTTCATTCGCAGAATATATCCGTCTAGGCATTACGTTTTGTGAAAATCTATATTGCATATAAAAAAAAAAAGAAATACTTGCCATAAAGAATCGCAACAAAATAATCATGAAGGATCCAGCACGGACAATAACAAACGCTCCACCAAAAGCGATCGATGGGCACCGAGGTGAACTCGCGAGGAAGGTGTCGAAGATTTAAGTTGTCTCGGATGATCCCGAACGAAACGTAGGAGGAAATTTCGAATAGGGTGCGACATCCCTCGCTCACAATCAGTTGTAAGGCTGGCGTTATCGCGGGAGAAAGACGGGCCAGAGGGTTGAGAACGGCACGGAATAAAACCTCTTCAGAGAGACGCGCGTAAGATGGATAGCTCTGGCTTCGAAGAGAGTGCATCTGTGTGAGCGCCCGACGGCTCTCGTTCTTCGTTCTGTTTTGTACGTGTTCGTGTTGCCGGATTTGGAGAATGTTAGGACGTTATCGATGAGGCGAAGCGAGATTCTGTAGGCGCCCTCGGAAACGGCGCGAGTTCTCGAAAATTATAGGATCCAGAAAAGAAAGACTGCCTTTCTTTACCATTTTTAAATTTATACTCTGAAAATTAGCCGTTCAATACTTTTAATTTCAGAAAAGCTTCGGATCTGTGTGTGTGTGTGCGCGCGCGCGCGCGCGCATCGTTCGATCCCTTTAATTTCAGAAAAGCTTCAGAGATTCAATGAGCGCCATTTCGATAAAAGTTGCTGGCAACATTTTTATTCATTCGTTTCACGATTATCTCACAATTGACTGCGTATATATGTGTAATGTGCTAAACGTAATGAAAAAAAAACGCGGCAGAATGCAATGAAAAAAAATTTCGAAAAAAATACAAAACAGCTGTCATGAAACACACTAACATCGCACGTGGCTTTTGTATTTTAACGAGCCGTTTGATGTATCTCCCTTTCCTTCGATCTTATCTCTGCGAGGAAGAATCGCGCTCGTGGTTATCGCGTGATTAGATCGTCAGAATCGTATTCTCAATCGAAAAGAATTTCTTTCCCGTGGATCTCACTCACTGATAGTACTCTTTGAAACGAGAAAAGGACGATTACTTTGGCACAAGTTTTATGTGAAAGGATTTATGACGATATTCTGCGGAGATTAATTATATTCTGCTTTCGTGTTTATACATGCCATATAAGTTTAAATATGCTGTTTTTATTTATAAAACTTTTTATTTATATAAAAATAAATATGCGATTTATGATGCAAAAAATTCAAAAAATAGCAACATATATAATATTATTATAATAATATTCAAATACTAGCAACATCCTAGCAATAATATCCAAAAGAAGGACAAGTTGAATCAATAAATTATGCTTCCGAACGAAATAAAAAATATTTCTTTTCCATTGCGTTTCCAAATATCACATTTAGCATTTGATTTCAACTCGAAGGTTCCAAGTACGCTTATAAGATGCTACTTTCAGCGTTTCGGACCGAGTCACGACTTCGCGTAGAACCTCTGCGGAGTTACGGTTGACAGGTCGGGATAAGGAGAAAAAAGAGAAACGGTCGTGGGTTATTTCATTTGCCGGTCACGATCTTTTCCATGTACTACCGCGGTCAGTAAATGCGCCGTCGTATGAAGCGGTGACAGTCCAAATCCGAGAAATTAGAGTTCTTCGGAAGAACGGCCGTAGTTTTCCTTCGGGAAAGAAAAGACGAACGTTATTCTTAGTCGCACGCGAAGGGATTTCTCGTTGAGCTAGGAACGGATACCTATAACGTCGAACCTCGAAAGTTTGTTAACTCGATTGCGAGCGAATTTCTCGAATTTAACGATCGACGAATAATCTCGGTGTTAAGACAGAACAGTCGGGACCTACAAAGCAAATTACATCGGAAAATCTTTCTTCTCTTTCAGGCAAATGATCGTTCGTCCCTCCCTAATCTCTGTATATCCACCCCTTCATAAAGTCACGTGGCTAAACAAAAGACGTAACGTCCATTAATTCTACAACCAGGGGGTTCACCGCGTATGATATAATAAAACTTCCACTTTACAGGAAGACTCATTGTCTGACATCCTGTGGATTAGCGAACGCGCGTTTGCTTTGAATTTCGGATAAATTCGAGGCGCTTTATTTCTCCGTAAGGACTCCGACTAACGATACTTATAATGTTTCTAAGGGCCATTCTACAATAAGTCATAAATCAGAAGCCAGAAGCAAATTGACCAATCACAGACAAATGTGAAAAAAATACTTGATTATGATTGATCAATTTATTGCTTCTGACTTCTGATTTATGGCTTATTGTAGAAAGCCTCTAAAAGAATCCTTATTTTAACGATAGTCGAAATACGCGCGTATATATCATTGACGCACGTCAATAATAGTATTGTTGACATGGTAAATGTACTAAGAATTCATTTCCGCAGAATTCGCGCAAAAATATCGTTCGCATAAAAACGTGGCAATGAGATTCGTCGGCGATCAAATGCCATTTGCATATCATATAATCGCGTAACCAAAATGTTATTTAATTCAGTTATTTGGATAAAAAGCGATTGCAGACAAATATAACAGTAATATAATTCGAAGCGCTAGCTATTTAAGCCATGGCGCAATAATATTAAGTCGATACAATATATAAATAAAATCGGTTAACGATATAAATGGAAAATAATAATCGTGCAAATACAGAATAATTCAGGTAAAATGCTGCTCTGGTTTTTTGGCAATTATATTAGAACGAATCGGAAAAGATATTCTAGGTTTGTTAGATAAATTACATTTAAAAAATTAATATATTAAATTAAATATTAATATTATATTATATTAAATATTACATTAAAGAAATTCTTTTTTGATAATCTTGATTTATTAGATGAATGTTATATTAAATTTAAAATATTGATACAAGCAAAGCTTTTGTGAGGATACTGAACTTCGCTATGTACAATATACGTACATATGTTTTCATTTTTCGAAAATTCATTTAGCTTTTGAGGCAAAAATAAGCATGGCTCGTATTTTGTACGATAACATGTTACCATGAAGACCATTGTACGTAATAAATGCGTTCACTCACCCGCCGTTGGCCGATGCTGCCTCCTCGCCGTCGGCGCCGACGCTCCGAACATGCACTCGCGTGGATATCGATCGGAAAAACGCGGCTAATTACGATCCCGCGCGTTAATTAATACGATACAATAATCGGCCAGCGTGTAGTACGGCACTCCCGATGCATATTACACGCGACGTGCACTTCGAATGAGCGAAACGCTGAGCGTCCTGTTGTCCGGCGGTTGGACGCGTAGCAAATGAACGAAAAAAAAGTCCGGATACGCAACGCTAACTTCACGCCGACGGCTCGCGCGGCCCACTTCACGAGGCAAATCGGAGCGTGTCCGAGCATTGTCGACCGTCAGTAACTCAATTAATCGTCGCAGGACTGATAATTCGACACTCCCCGGAACATCGTCGAATTATGCTGAATAATGCGAAGTGACGAGTCTCGGATATGTAGATCACTTCACGACGTCGACGCGGAACCGACGCGGCCGACGCCGTACAGCGATCACGAAGAATTTCGGCCCGTCGCGATCGTTTTTGTCGATTTGACGCTCCACGATGTGATCGCCCGTCATACGATACACTCCCGACGCATATTACATACTTAGAATGCGCGAAACGACGATCGCCCGTTGCCCGTCGGCCGGACGCGTGGCAATGGACGAACTCGGGGTACGCGACGCCAACTTCACGCCGACGGCTCGCGCGGCCCACTTCACGAGGCAAATCGGAGCGCGTTCGATCATTCGACACTCCCGGAACACTGTCGCGCGCAAATTATGGCGAATAACGCGAATCCCGTTAGATAGATTGCTTCTCGACGTCAGAGCCGACACACAAGGACTTCGTTTCGTCGCGATAATTCCCGTCGGTTTAACACTCCACGTCGCTCGACTCGACACTCCCAGTCGTTCGCATTCACTTCTGAAAACATACTGAAGACGGGCGAGCGGTCGCGACATCCAAAAGCTATCGTGCGATGACCACGCTGATCAAAAAATTACTCCGCGCGACGCGACATGCGCGCGCATGGCTATGACCGTTAATACGCGAGAAACTAGGCACACGAGACCGAGCATCGTTGATTGCAGTCGTCCCGAAACATGCGATATTCTCATTCGATATTCTCGAAGCTTTATACGCGAAACGTGACAGATAATGCGAGGTCAGATAATAGGTTTCGAGGCTCGTTGCGAGCGTAGTAAAGCAACTCAGTGTTTACGAAGAATTTCGGTTTGTCAATAGATTTGACATTCCCGACGCTTGTGTGCTTACGACAAATGTTTCTGGTTAAAAGGAAACATATAAAAAACGAGGAGTGAATCTCGTGTTGGCAGGCGACCGGGATTCAAAAGCTATCGCGCGACCACGCGAGTCAAAACATTTCGTGACGATCCATGCACGCTTAATAATTTTGAATTGTTGTATCCCGAAACATACTGACCGAGTATTGTCGAGCAATCAGCAATTATTTAGTTATATACTCGAAAAATATAGCTGTTCAATTTTCCCCAAGATTTATAACACACGAGACGTGACGAATAATGCGAAGCAATAATATACGTCAAATAACGCATCTTAATATTGTTAGAAGCGACAATTAATTACGAGCATCAAAGAATTTCAGTTGCGATTGTTCGGCGTCTATTACTCGATTTAACACTCAGGACACTCGGTCGCGTATACTTTCTTTCGAGGAAACATACCGAAAACACGGAGCGAAACTCTAAGAAACGCGAGATTCTATGAAACTATCGTGCGACGACCGCGTTATTCAAAACAAAACACGGCTTTGCGTGACGCTCCACTCTTTGATGATTCCGAATTGTTGTATCTCGCGAGACGAAACATATTGACCCAGTATTGTCGAGTAACCAGCAATTACTTATAATTATACGCCTGAAAATGTGCCTATTTGAAATTTTCAAAGCTCTGTCACGCGCGAGATGTAATCACAATTGTCGCCTTCTCCGAGATCGATTATCACTATCAATATTATTAATTTCTTTAGCTTTTTTATTTCTTCCTCTAAAAAAGGATCATTAAAATTAGAAGCTAAATTTTTAATTTTTAATTATAATCGGAGATTCTTTCCGTCTCTGCCAGAAAACTGGTGATCAATCGGAGATAAGAAAACCGGAGTCTCCAAAACCGGAGAGGTGGTAGATATAATAAATAATGATAATATGTAATAAATAGATTGTTAGAACGAAACGAAGCAACACAGATCGAGCGTCAAACAATTTCAACTAATCACTATTATCTACGTTAAATCCGTAGCGGAGTAGTGATGATCGCTCTTCATTTAATTCGGTTCCCTCGATATTTATTCGTTTAATCTTCGTCAACTGAGGAAACATAAGTATCGGAAACACAAAGCTTATCTCGCTGCGACGACGAGGCGCGCGACGGAAGAGATTCGAGCTCCGAGATGGTACTGATAGCAGGTGGTAATGATAGCATGATCGCGCGCGTCAAATAAACAATGCGCGCGACGCGCTGCCGCTTATCGAATACTTGGAAATCAACAACGTTTTGTAACGTTTCACTGCCAAGAGTATACAGATTACAACGGATTTTCTAGAAAAACTACCGAAGAATCACCGAAAAAAATATCGACCACAGATCTCCGCGGATACACGTGGACAAAAGACGAGACAGTAATAGTTGTTAACACGAAAATCGCAGATGGCGCATTTGGTTTCGCTAATCAATTAAATTTTTTATTTTTTGTATTACGTAATACAGAATATTTTTTTAAAATGTTTGAACATAGTAATTCTAATGTTCAAATAATAATTAAAAAAATAATTAAAATAACTCTTCGCTAACCAAAAACAAGGATAGAAAATTATCAAATTAACATCTTCGACGTTTCTATCATCGGTGGTTCTAGTGTTAAATGAGAAATGTTCATAAATTTTCGATATCGTTCGGTATAATCGCTGATTGTGCCGATTATCGTGCTCAGTCTTGCGCATGATTTAAAATTGTGAACAATGATAGAATCAAGGGAAAAATTCGCGAGAAAGGAAGCGAGTTATTTCGTTAATTTACGTTAATTAACGCTTGGAATCGCGGTCAATAGTTCTCCACATTACTTACAATCGACATTTGTGATCAACACGTTTCGGATGCAACGTTTGCTAGCGCAACAGTTGTTCAGACGTTCTATTTATTAAGACGAGTTATTCCGCATTATTTATTCGTCCGCATCGCATCGTGCGTGCGAACGTAGATTGAGAGTACACAATGGAGTATTCGTATTAATGAAGGTGCTCGACGTTAATTTACCGTGCTTGAATTTGCAATCGTCTCAAAACGATTGGTGGTCGCTGTTTTTCGCGTTATCTACTTGTCATTATCCGGTAAAACGAGTTATTAATACGATCTAATCTCCGCTCTCTCAGAGTTTAATTACACTCGAATGATCACGATTATTGGAATATCGAGCGGCATAATCATTGTTGAATAATTGCTCAGCGAATATCTCGAATTATAAGAACGAACATTAAGAGTATCTTTCAAATGTTGATTAGAATGTTAACTTAGAATATTTATCAACGCCTCTCGTTTAAGAAATATTACAATTTCGACATTTTCTTCGAATATTCTTAGAAATACTAACAATTAATTAATAATACAGACTCGTTTGTGTAATAATATCAGATTGTTAAGTTATTTGTACGTATATACGTTATGCGTTGCATGAAGCCGTTGCAACGTCGTGTTTTGACTAGCAAGATGGCACGATAGTTTTCTAAAGTCTCGTGAAAATATTGGAATCGGTCAAGAAAGAATATTGTGTGTGAACGAATTGTGAGTATTCCATCAATACGACTCGAAGCAACCGCGCCATTACGGAGAAAGCAACGGCTGGTCGACTGGTGAATAAATTCTATCCTTATATTCGTATAGCTAGTATTTTATTGTTTGACTTTGTTCGATTTATCTTTAAATACGTGCGTCATCAATTAATAAATAATAGGAGGTGAAAGAAATCTATTTTAACTATTAGAGTGAGAGAGAAAGAGAGAAAGAGATAGAGAACGAGATAGCGGTGCATAAATCAAAGATTCATAAAAAATTTCACATTTATAATTCAAAAACATGCCTTCTTTTTTAAAAATGATTTACGTTTCGAGAAAAACCATGTCTGCGAATGCAGGAGAAAAATGTCATTTTCTCTTGTTCTTTTCTTTCTCCCAATCTGTCACATTGAATGTCTTTCGGCGTTTAATCCTTCGAGTCCTCATTCGTAACATTATGATTTTGTGTCTTGCGACAATATTTCACGTTACATCACGAGATGGGACGACAGCGCGCGCTAATAAAATGAGAGAAATTGGTGAAGAATGAGAGACAGGAGGAACGAGACAGAATGCGCGGCTGCGAGAAAGAAGAAAAAAAGGAAGAGAAAGAAACATTACGGTACTGAACGCACGAAGACGGACAAAAAGACGTGAGGAGACGGCGATGGCGGCTCCTCGCGGATTTCGTCGGGGTTCTCGACAAGTTTTCTGCAATCGGTTCGTTTGATGCGGATTCGCCGTCCGCGCCTCCATCCACCTGCGTCCAAATCGAAGGCTTTCGCGAAAGTTGTGACATTCCGTCGCGAAGACGCGGAAGAGACAGAGAAAATGCAAGGAACGAGAAGCAGGCAAAAATAGGAGAGCCGGAAAGGAGAAAGAAAGAGAGATTTCGAAGAGACGGAAAAGTGAGAGAAGGAATGGTTGAGAAAGAAAGAAAGAAAGAGAAAGGGGGAAAGGAAAAGAGAGGGATGGGATGGTACGTGAACGTCTCTCTGCATGAATCGTGGAGGAACGGAGAGATTGCTGCGTGGAAACTTCAGCGAACTCTCGCGATGTTTACCGCGACTCGCTCCGAATCAAGCCGTTTCTTCTCTCAACGTTGACGAACCGACCTGTTTGTTAACTAGTTCAAGAATTAGCTTCGCGGACTTGCGCGGGGGACGCTAATTAAAAAACTGGAGATCGTCGCTTGCGTTTGTCGACGATCGTCTTGTATTATGAGCGGATTCTTTAGTCCTCGTAAAGATACTACAATTTTAAGATTGAAATGTCATTTTTTTTTTGCAATATCAGCAGACGCGAATTATGCGAAAAAGATATTTAGAAAATTGAAAGATATAATTATTGCGAGATGAAAAAAAGTTGTGTATTAGATTCTACAATATTTATGTTTTTTTATTCTTTAAATACTCTGGTTTTTTTCTATTAGCGACAATATGTGAACCATTTGTAGCTTTTTTGATTGATAACGAAAAAGTTGCGTATTCGCCATGTGTAGTGAGACCTGACTCTTCGTTTCAAGAGCGACCGCCAATATTTGCTTGTCTCCGAGACGAAAGCCGCGAAGAGCGGCTCTAAACCGGAAGATAGTTGGCATGCGTGCGCGACGAGCGGAAGAGAGTGGAAAGAGCTCGGGGTTACTTCGTCGGAATACCAAATACCCATTTTGCCTCGCTTGACTACCCTCGAATCGGACCACTACTTGCGCGGGACTTCCTAAACTTCTCAGAAAAGTGGAATTTTCTCGAAAAAAAGCATCATTCTTGATTTTATCCCCTCTACGTAACTGATCGCGAGAGCCAACAATTTCTCTCATTCTGTAGCATTCATCGGATTTGTTGTAAAATAAGTAAGGGAATATTACGTCCTTTCTTTTCGTTTTTACGAGCTTTATCATCTTGCATAAAGCACGGTTAACGACGAGAGAATAATAAAACGTCTACAAAGTCGATAATATATATAAATAGTCACTGGCATGACTGTCGAAGTAGAAATCACTGGCTCGTGAACGCTAGATCGATGAACGTATTCAGCACACAGGCACGTATGGTGACGTATAGGTGACCGCTGCAGTATATCCTAGAGGTAGATGAAGGAAGGCGAGGATGCATCTTGCGTGAGTTAGGGTTGACCGAGCTGAATAATGCATTGAGTTGCCTCTGCCATAGCCTCTATATTCCCGACATCGTTGCACGCGTTACATGGTGTACAGCCGCTATATATATGCAGTCTTGTCTTTGCTGTTTAGTAATTTGGTATATGCGCTTGTTGTCACGTAGACCCACATTTACCGTCAAATTTGCGGGATAGGTGTAGCATTATCATTACGTGAGTAATTTTTATTTTTGCTATAAATATATATAAATCTTAAATCTGTATGTAGAAAACGTGTATTTTTATTTTCAATTCGTACTATCTCGGTACATTACGAAATAATTATGAACTTACCGTAATATGTATGAGAATTGTCGTAATGTACTCACCTGCAACAAAAGAAAAATGATTTTTATTAATATATGTCAAAGTCAAAATCATAAATTCAATTGTAATATAAAACTATTTATGTAACAATGCGTAATTACGGAAATTTAATTAATAATATGTATATATATATATATATATATAAAAGATATAGTCATATAATATTCTTTTCGAGATATTAATAATTCGTTTTATTGCCATCTTGAAAATTTAAAAAGACTTCATTATAACAGAAGATCGTGTTTTGCATTTCCACAAAGCGCAAAACTTTAAGTGTTTTACAAACAATAAGAACTAGTTCAACAGGTCCGGAAAGAAATAGTTTGCACGTAAACATTTGCGCGTAAAACTTGTTCTCGTTTTGAACATCTTGTCTTCCTGTTCTTGGAATCTGTATCAGGATACGCGATTGTCAGGCACTTTTGTTTTCATCTTTGACAAGCAACGTTTGAAAGAAAATTTTGTCATTTGCAGCAATGCATTGCACGTCGTGCCTTTATGTTCTGAAAATGCGATCTCAGAAAGAATAAACGAACAGGATTGTAAAGTTGCAAGGAAAGCTGAGCGAACCAATATATTCTAGGGTTTTCGGTTGAAAACACGCGTAAGATTATTTCATCAGGCGTTATCATGTATTACTATCATAAAGTAGTTTTTACTGCTACACATTGTGAAAAAAAAAAACTGTATTTTCATCAGTAAACACGGTGGATCGTTTGAAAAAAGTTACACGGCTGCCGGAAAGTTGGTATAGAAGAGAATCATATTTTTTTTTATATCTTTGTATCAAGGAAATGGCGAACTTCTTAAACAATACAGCCGCTATTTCGTTCGTAGTATCTTATCTGATCGTATAGCGGGAATACAAATAAACTGCAAAATAAAATTCATGTATTGTTTTTTAGAAAAGATTATTTAATAAAATTTGTGAATTATATTTTAGAGATTTGTAGGAAAATTAATAGTGCTAAATATTTAGAAAAGTTCATAATTCATCTTAAATATATATACATTTTTTAAATAAATTTTGCAAAATGTGAGTTTACTCCATTTATTTTAAATTCTTCTTAGAAAATTAAAAAACTTATATAGAATCATTTTTTTAAATCTTATCGATAACATGGGTATATGTGTGAAATGAAAATTCGGAATAAAACAACGAATGTAAAAATATCGGTTTATTGTTAGCCAACGAATTTCGTTGGATAACGAAGTGATTGTTTAGAGATATCTAACTGATTCACGGTTTCGTGGAATATGCGCTATCTGTCTAACTACTCTCATTACTTCATGCTTAAGATTTCCGTTAGAAATCTTCCGGATTGCAATTCAATTACAGTAGGAGCTTATCTCGATGAGTAGATTTCGTCTCGTAAGCAACTTGGAGAAAGTTCCGCAGATGTGGTAACGATGCATTCCGGTGCATGAAAATTTTGCAAATTCTAAGATTTCTTTCGCTCTAACGTAATCTTTCAACGTCGCATTAAACGAATTATATGTACTCTTCTTCCTTTTTGTAAAAGTAGAAATCTGATACGCATTCGACAGCTAGATAGTGGAAGGTAAAATTTCATTATTATGGTTCATCCGAGATCTTTCCTTTCAGAAGAAATATAATTCTGCGATAGAGAAGACGACGAAGACTTGACGGAAGGGACGCCTCAGATTAAAGGTGAGAATGTATTCAGTTTAAGCTTCTCAAGTTCGACTATTAGCCAACAAGAGGAATAATAAGCTGCTTAGCGAGCAGAAACCAATAAATCGATAAATGCATATCTCAAAAGAGTATTTATCATAATAGTTATATTGTATAAATTAAATATAATAAATATTTATAGAGAAAAATTCATATAAAAAATAACATATTTAACATGTGATTAATTTAAGATTTGAAAAATGTGAGATAAATATTTAATATAATGTTAATTATGATTTTTATTTAAACAATTATTGCTTAAATAGTATTTTAGCAAGTTGTGATTCCGATGTATGTTAGCGCTTACGAAAAACAGATTTTATTAAAGCTGAAAATTTGACAGTCGCAAATAGAATGTCGAGAGGGGAAATATCCGAGCAGGAAATATAGAACGAGGTGGAAATTTCAGCTTTTGTGGAGACGATGTCAATGTCCTTGCGTCCCTATGCGAGACCATCCCCTCTTTGCGAGCCAAACCAGGCGAGTAATTATTATTAGCATGGGTGCTAACGAGGCGCCCGTGTTTTGGCGACCGCCAGACCAACCACCCTCGCTTCATCCATGAGCAAACCGCGCAGGAGGGGAGGGGGAAAGCGGTATAGCGACGGGAAAATAAATTTCACCGACTGTAAATAATCGTCGTAAATTGGGCTACCACGGACAATAGACACCTAGGGTAGAAAGCTCCTTTTCCAAAAGAAGCTATCGCCTTGCTACGGGTATGGAATCAGAGAGTGGAGGGAGAAAGAGGCTCACGGTTATCAAGGAAATCCCATTATTAATTGTCGTAAGCAGCGATAATTGCCGCGACGGTATCTCGTTTATGTTATACGAGGTTACACAACGCCCGCGGCCGGGCAGGCGTATTTCGTGTTAATTATCGGTAACGACTGCAATTACTCACGGAAAACTCCTCGTAAGGATCCCCCTTGCCGGTCGTTTCCGCGTGTCGTTTTACCCGACTCGCTCCGATTTCCCGCCAGATGATATAAATTTCCTTATTTTGTGTCAATTTGATGATACCGCTCTGTGCAAACCACCGACGAAACTTTTATACCATCTACAAAGCATCTTTTTACGACGAGACAAATTTTCGCTTTAAGACCAAGATGGAATCCCATATTGAATGACACTGAATGCAATGCTTAGATAAACATGATTTTTATTGCTAGTCTGTATTGGCGCTTTACGCATATAAAATTATAATAATAAATTATTATTTAATTTTTTGATAACGTATAAATCATATACGAGTTATATGAAACATATAATCTTCGCGGTAACAATTTGTAATATGAAAACAATGAAGTGCACCGCTAACTGCGTAAATCAATATAAATATTTCACATTATTTTCACATTATTCACATAGCTTTAGTCCGATAACTTTTTTATACATGATGCTCGTTATCTTGAATGAAACGAGGTATTATAACAACTGTGTGTAGAATGATACGACTCTACAACTCTAAATATTTAGCAATTTCGCGAAACAATAATCGCGTACGATCCAAATTTATTCAGCGTACAATTAAATCTATACGTTCGAGCATTTTGGAACGTTTTTCGATTTCTATGTATTGAAATCGTCGTTGTGTGCTTGCCATTTGATCGGTTGTGTCTACTTTAATTGCGCGAACGATACACAGGAATGCATTCGTCCATATACGTGATTTCACGCGGCTATATGAATCCTCCGCTTTGGCACCGTGCATGTGTACATAAACTCCGGGCAGGTCGGGCTCAGCCGTGTATATTTTAGCGTCTGTGAATAATCAGCAATCAGCAGTAGCTGCGGCAATGGCGGCGGTAACAAATTGCACGTGTACACACACAAACTAGACATGCAAATTCGAGAAGCGAGTCTCGACCTTACCCGAATCCTAGCCTACCATCCGGCCATCCCTTTTGATCTAACGAGTCGTGAAATCGCTACGGGGAATCGAGCTATCGCTTTTCGGACGGATTGGATTATCTATCGCGAGTTTGAAATGCTTGTAGCATTTCCTAAGTCATTTCCTAGATTGGGGACTTGTACAATAGAAATTCAAAAGTACGCCATTGATATGTATATATTATGATATTTCACGTGTAACACGTGTTTTCCTTCTTAATAATTCTAACTGTATGTTCTACATGGTATTGCGGAAATTATAATCTTACGAAATAATAAAACAAGTATATATTAAGTAATTTATATAAATAATATTTTATACAATTGTAATATCTTTGGACTTCATATTGCATATCTAATAATCTATTGTATAATCAAATGCGCGATTGTTATTTATCTTTGCATACGATATGTTTAATTCTGTGTTAAAAATTTGTTCTTGAGATTTAGCTAGTTTGTATCGATGTTCACGTTTCTATTATCTGCGATGTCTATTACGTTTCTTTGATAAAAACTAAATCGATATAAATGTCGTAAGCAAATGCGCAGCGTAATGCTAATTCGCAAATTCGCTTCGATAAATCGTCATGGCGTATTTCTGTGGTAGAATTTAGCAGAGATACATACAGAGCGATACGGAGAGCCGACGACATGGTTGGGGGATATAACGAGAAACGTAAACGTTTGCCTCAGCAAGCCATTCTCGAACGACAGCTCAAATGACGGTATCTAAATTGGCGTCGAATACTTTGCCAAGTCTCGCGTAAAGTTTATCAGCTTCATCGAGACGTAAAAGCCCCTTGATATTGATCATATAATTTTATAAATGCTCGTTGATTGATTAATAATTACATGCAATAAAAATACATGTCATAGAATTTTACGAAGAGTATAGAATTATTGTCAATGAGAAATGTTAAATGAATTATCATAATCGCCGAAAAATCAATGTTATGTTGCTCCAATTTCGATTCTTACATATAAAACAATTAAGACTAGTTGATCGTGAAATACAACATGTTCTATAGAAAGAAGTTAAGACGCGTTACCGTAAACAAATATCGAATACAAGAAGATCGAATCATGAGATATTTTTTTGATTGCTGCTATCAGATTGACCGCGTAAATGTATCTATCAATGCAGTGTAACAATCTCTCGGCAGATCGATCAAGGATCGTTTCTCATGGTCAGAGGTTCACGGTCCAGGTAGATAATTGACAGGCCCGTGCTCTGGGCCCATCGTTGAGAATAATTGGTGATCCTAATCGGAAGATGTCTTGTATACGAATCGTGAACAGAGACGAAACGCTGTCTTCTTTCTTGAAGAATGGACCGCGTAGGTGCTGATCAATCTGATACTGATCTGATTGCAAGGGTGCGGTCGAGCAGGTTAACGCATCCTGACCTGTTTTATATTCATGCTTTTCACAGACAAGATGATCCGCTTTCCGCATCATTTGCATTTTTGATTATAGAGGTATGTCGATGATTCACATTAATTTCAATTTATGAGATTCTTCTCAACTGGTTACGATTGTTATAGATTACGCATAAATCGATTGAAACTTGTGTTTCAGAAATTTTAGTTAAATTATTGAATCTAAATTGAGACGAAACTTTTTATATATAATTTCATTATCGTATAAATGCAGTTTATTCATTAAGTTTGTTCATGTAGACGCTCTGTTCTAGCACGAAATATGAAAGCAGGAACGTATTTTATGCACGTTTCCGAGACATAAAATAAGGATTTGTAGTTAGTAATTTTTTCGTATTGAGAGTGGCGTGTGCATAATTGAATAAAAGTAGGATACAGAATGCTGATTCGAAGAAAACACGATAGCACGTTTCACGAACGTCGGAATTTGGGTTATTGTACGCGCAGAATCTGTCCTTGGATAACGGACTTTTGCAAGAGAAGCAGGAAGATATGACTTGTTGTCTCATGCGGAGTACATTTGATATTGGTATCGATATCCGTTCCTATTACACAATAAAAATCGCATTCGATTTTTCTCGTGGGATTCCCATCTCCGTTATAAGGGGCTCCGAGGAAGGATTATTCCGGCAATCGAACGTATCTTCGCGAAAGATGCCTCTTCGAAATTGCTTCTGGATACACTTCGGACGATCTTCCCGATTTCCGCCGCCATCCACCGTTAGATAGTCAATTGCGGCCGCAATTCGCACGCAGTGCATTCCTACGGGCGATTTTATGGTCTCGCGGAAGTAAAGACGCGGATTCCGGGCGTAATGCGAACTTTTGATGTACTCGCTACTCGGCACGGCAATTGCAATTGCGCCATATGCAGCGGGGCTCACGTCGTCCGGTGCGTATCGGTGTCTGAAAACGCGGCAGTTTGTTGGCGGATAGATCGCATTACTTCGGCAGTTAATCTAAATGTCGGATAAAATAAGAGTGGAGAATCTCGAAGATGAAACGGAAGAAAAATCGTATTTGAGGTTCACTGGCTTTTATATCTTGCCATGAATTATGGGACATAAATATTGTGGTGACCGTCGCATAGCACGATATCGAAAATTGTTATCGAAACACGAAGTATTTCCACGCGAAAGAGTTACGATTCGAAATTGTAGTGTATTTAAATTCACTATTCAGCACGGGTACTCAACAGCGTATTATTCAAGCAATTAAAATGATAACGATCTTTGTTAATGCAATAATTATGATGCCTTTGTACGTATAAAAATTTATTTCTCATGTGATTTTCGATATTTACTTTGTGGAATTCTTTAACCAACTGAATAATATAGGGTTTACACGAAACGTAATGAAATTTATTATTCTATACTATATCACTTATGTTTTCAATATCGTTTCATCTTACTATATCCTACAATTAATTTGTGCTCCAACAACTGCGATGGTTTTCTCGTTTCGTGTCGCGCAAATGCAATTGCGTGTCCGTGGCCAAGCGCGTGTAGCTCGATTGTGTATGCTCCATTATTTCATCGCGGTTGCACGTTCGCGTTAAAACACATGTGTACAAAGTTTTACGATGCAAATCATGCGAGGCATGGCACGAATTCTGTCATACCGTTGTGTCGGTGATCGCGGTTTGCGCGAATAACAAATTTCAAAATTGCGTTTTCGATCCTTTTCAAGCTCGTTGTCAGTTTAATTGAGAATGATTTAAGCGGATGAAGTTGTACATTTCCGATGTGCTTTATCCGCTTGTCAGATTTCCGCTTGTAGCGAGCACACGACATGAATTGCGATGCTCCTTAATGTCTCTTCAGAAGATATTTTGACCCTTGAAAGTTCTATCGTGTTCGCTCTTTTGACTGCCGGATCCTGTCCATCGCGGCACGATTATCCAAGAAGGAAAGATTATTTCGCTTATTCTCAAGCCGCGGTGCAGTTTCTTCTTTCTCGCTTTCTTCGGGATCGCTGGCAAGGCTGAAAAGTGGCGACGGAAAGGTCGCTCTTTCGCGAGCGCCTATCGGACCCTCGCGGCTGCAGGCGCAGCTGTAGACGTTCTCAGGATGCGGAAGACGCGAAAGAGCGAAGCGGACGGGCAAGAGGGGACAATGAAATTGAAATGGCGAAAGCGGATCACAGAATAGGTTGGCTTAACAGGGGGTGGCGGCGAAGAGTGAAGCAGGTCGCGCAGAAACGAGAACGAGGGGGCTAATCCGCATGGCTACAGCACTGTCTGCGAACGCGCTCGTGCACGCGCGCGCGTCTCTTGCTCCACGAAATTAATTTTAAATTGTAATATCTCCGTCGAGTAATCAATATCAGTTCGTGGAAATTTGTCCGTTACATGGATCCGGGTAATTACCCCTATCCATGGGGGGGGGGAGGGAATTTCATGGTGGTATTAATAGCATCTGTTATTATTAATTGAGTTTTTTGTTCGATAAGCGAATCATGTTCTATCAGAATTTCTATATTAACGCTAACTTACAGAAGCGTGGACTATGCGATTTTCACTGTAAAAATTTACGAGCAAGTATCTTTTCGTATATTTATCTGCGATCTAATTGAATTTACTAACACGGGATTATAAATATTACGAGTTTGTTTTAATCTGAATTATTCGCGAGTTGAGTACGAGGCTTGTATATTAACTTGAGCTAGCGCTGCATGATCTCTCGTAGTATAATTGGTACTATAGATGCAGTGAACAATTGTTACCAGACATATTTTCGTCGGAAACAGGGAAATAGTTTTAACCATCGTGTTACGCAACATGGAAAAAGTACGTGGACGATGATGGAAAGAAAAATGCGTGGAGGGAGGGTGGAGACGGAAAAAAAAAGAAGAGTTTGTCTTGAAACTTTTTTCCTCCCTTCGACATCGTTTCCCTTTATCTCGTTCGCCTTTCGTACTTCTATTTCAACCCGTACGGAGAACAGCCGGTTCTCGACATTTTCCTACGAAGAGTTCTCGCGAGGACTTCTTACTTATCGATGTGGAAACACCCGAGAGATGAGAGAGAGCAGAAGAACATAAAGGAAGGAAAGATGGAGAATGGTAGGAGGATGAAGGAAAAGGGGAAGGTGGGGAAAGAGAGAGAGAGAGAGAGACAAAAGCAGGGAAGAAGAATGACGAGTATAGGGAGAAACAGGAGGGCACCAGCTTGCTCGAACGACCAAAACACTTGAGAGTGGGACGAGTGGAGAGTCGGCTACGGGGGAGACGTCGCGACTCCCCGACACGAAAACTGGAAAAAAGCATCTGACTTTGGAGAAACGCGATGCGGCAGGTTCTCCATGTTCCTCGTTCCCATCCGCGCTTTGCTCTCTATTTTGCTTCCTTCTGTCTCTATTCCTCTCATCTCTTCCTTCTCTCCCTCTTTCTCTCTCGCCTCTCATTAGGAGAAACTTTCATCGGAAGTTCTCTCTGCAGGCGCAGTCTGCAACACCGGAGGCAGCAGCGCGAGGCGGAAGCGAGTGCAGTGTAGTATTTATTTCAGCCCCTAATGAGTTTGCAGGGCGCTCTTCGTGCACGCACACGCTGATCGTCGCCATGCCGCGACGCACCGCATTCGGCTCGATGGTGCGCGGAGCGGCGCGGCGGGACGACCGTCGGACGGTCGGCTGGCTTCGCCAAGTAGAAAACGGAGCTTAAGTTTTCGCCTTCCACGTGGAAGGAATCGGTATACACGCGCCAACTGGCTTTTTGGCATTTTCACCGCGCGCCGTTTCTCTTTTTTCCGCGAGTCGTTTACGCCGCGCGAGTTAAAGGGGTAAGCGGCTCTCTCCCTTTCGTCGCAACCCCCCTTTTACGTAGGGTGTTCCTCTATACACCTCTCGCCGCCGTCGCTACCGCCATTCCTCTCTCGTGAATTTTTCTGCGCTCTTTTTGCGCGGTACTTAAACGCAGAAAGAAACGAGGCCGTTAAAATGTTCCGCCATGCACAATTTATCATGGGCTGCGAATGGTAAACGCACGCCCGGGCTCGTCTCAAAGTCCAGAGAAAAGAGACGCGGCTTAATAATGTTCCACGTTGCAGAGAGCGTTACCGGAGAACGCCGTGCGCGCGCGAGCCCAAGCTTGAGCGTGCACCAAGAAAGGACCGCCGCCACTTTTCTCGCGCGCGCGTTCGTTAGAGACGAGAACGCCGCGCCGCGATGAACTCCTTTTCTCCATTCTTTTACTTACAGACACTCCTGGCATCTCCTAGAGCCGCGCTGCGCCGCGGAAATAGGAGAATGCGGGCGGAAGTTTCGAAAGCGTTTGTATACGTGCCTTTAAACTCGGAAGGTTTGCGGATAACTCGTAAAACAGATGCGCCAGCATTTCGAAGCGCATAAAGAAAACAATAACAGGTGAAATACGCGAGCTTCGTACGTAAATATGAATGCGTTACGTTTTTATTGCGAGCGATACGTGTCGATGGGTCTTTCCGACATCCACGATATCTGGAATTGAAAAATATTGAAAAGTACGAGAAAAGAAAAAGAGAGAAAATAAGAATCGTACAGATATTAATTTCGATATCAGCAAAGCATCGTGCGTCATCGTGAGTCATGGACGACGATTTAGTCGTTTCTAATTGTCGCGAAATACGATGGCATGTGTCAAACATTGACTGTTGCTTCTCATTTATTCACGTTCAATCGACTTTGAAGGTCCGAAGGTCGCGTCGACGTTTAATCAGCTTACGCTTAAATCCCTTTAAAGACTTAAGTCCTGCTTTCGTCGCACGGAGTTATCACGCAAGCTCAACTACTTGACCAAGGCTAGTAAACGTACTAAAGCGGCAGTAAAGTTCTCGCGGATTAATTGATGCCCTGTGTAGACGGTCGCGTCGCTTTTCGTACGAAGTTGAAGCACTCCAACACTTTACCGATGCCGTGGGCGAATGGCCAATAAAGGGTCGAAAATTCTCTTCAATTGATAATGTTTAGGTAACTACGCACAAATAAAAGCGTATAACTGTAGTAGAATGTCTGCTTAGTAATGTAATAATATATAATCCTCAAATAATCGAATAATGTATGGAGAAAACTTCTTGATTGTTAAGTAGAAAATATCCGGATATACCCTTTTATATTCGAAAAATTATATAATAATATCATGTTTATATATCCATTAATGGCAAGAAATTAACGGATAACAAAAACCCTGTTTACAAATACAGCTTTATTTTTAAATTATTTACGGTTAAAATGCATTATTTGGTTGTGCACATACTCGGTTACTTTCGATCGCGTTGAGCGCGTACGTGGGTATTTGTTTTAATTAATAAATAATTGAAACAAAACAAGGTATACCGCGATTAACGTACAGTGAAAACTACGGCTGTTTTCACTGTTATCGATGCGATCAACAAATTGTATGTATCTTCAATACTTTTGAAAATAACTATATCCGGATGCGTCAAACATGCAAATAATTTGGAGAAATGAAGAAGTTCTTGAAAGTGAGTTATATTTTACAATTATCTAGTCTAACATCATCAAATGTTAAACAATTTATACATAGATAATTACAGATTATTTATATGTAGGCAATTACAAATTCTTATCTTTTATTTCGATTACATTATTACATTGGATTTATCTTTAAAATTTGTTTTTATTTAATTTAAAATCTAAAATCTTTCCAGCGCAGCGAAGTGACAATGGGGCAAATCTTTTTTAGCGAGTCCCCGCATTTAGCGGCACAAACCTACGTGATTTTCCGCGGCGTTTGTCGAGCTTGTCGAGGTTTGCGAGAAAAGCTGAGGCGAGTTTGACCCGATCCCTTCGTTGCCGTGTTTACTTTGGAGTGTTCGTTATCGCTCGCTAATTGAGCCCTTGACGCGGCAACATTTACGCGATGTGCACGTCTGTGCAGCCACGTAGAGCACAGCTCGTGCGTTGCAGGTTGCTCTCCCCCTTTCTGCTCTCCCCCTAGCTTACTCTCCTGTTTCTCTCTTCTCTCTTTCTCGTCATTGCCGTTCGTTTCTCGTATTCCCGTTTGGCTGCACTCACTGCCAATGCCACTAGAAAATCGGCGGTAGTAACACCGACAACGCTAAAGACAGCCAGTGCAGCACCGACATCGCTCATTTACTTTGGCTCGTTTGGCGGAGTCGGATTTAATTACTGGATTTGTCGGGGGGTGTGCGCGGAAGAGAGTGACAGACGCGGAATGGCTGGGACGGATGGTTTGCATTATGGTTCCGTCGCGAAACGTAGACGACGAAATTTATTTCGCTCGTGATACTCGGCTGTCTCGGTGCACACAGATCGAAATGACGCCGCATCGAAAGATTTATTCGGTTACTTGCTTTAAATCCGTTTTGCTTAGGAAGAAACAGCGAATGTCTCAGAATGATAGTAATCGCAATTATAATTTGATGTAAAAAGATCTGCAATATGGATAATTATGGTAATTTTATTTGTAGTATTGTGTATAGGATATATTGTAAAAGAACAATACAGAAGAGAAGTACCAGTACACTGACTTCAGTAAAATTAGTTATGTAGTTATTTTAGCGGTTTGTTGCATCACGTTTTGTAGTAACATGTTATATTTCATCTCAAATGCGCAGTTTATGAAAAGGAATACACATATTGTAACATATCGTATACGCGTTTTGAATGCGAAATGTGGTTGAAACACTGTTACACGCATGTAGGAATATTTAAATATATAATTTTTAGGGAAAATTTTTTTGTTCAGGATCTCAAACTAACGATAAGAAAGTAACAAAATGAATAAATAAACCAATTAGTAAAATCCAGGCATCTTAATTGCGAGGCACAATAGCTATTCTTGTCCACTTTTTTTTTGTACAAACTACTGGTTATTTACTACATAAAGTTGCGACAAATACATGGCAGCAGTTGTCGATTTTCCGGATGCATTTGCTTTTAGTCTTTATTTTCGCTGTACGAACTGAAAACATTTCGAAGTAGGCAGCGTTGCGTCGTAGACGACGAGAAACAAAGCCGCGCGAGACAAAATACGGGAGAAAGAGGTTGGTACCGGGACGACTTTTCTTCATAGCGAGTCCACGTATTTTCGAACAGAGTCGGGCGTAGTGACCGGAAGTTCGTCGCAACGGGTTCCTCGAGGGGCCATTCCGATGATGGATCGTGATTCTTGCGAAAGTTCGGCCTCGAGCCGCGCGGAAAAGAGACTCCGAGAAAGAAGTACTCTTTAAGGTATTACATAGCGTCGATTCGCCACGATTTCGGAAACTTTGAGTCACCGGCAGAGACAGTCTTTGTTTCAACGTACCGAGATTTCTATACAGTACATCTCCAAATAGAAAATGAGAAATATTTTTCTATCGTATCATTGTGTCTCGTGTAGTCATAACTAGAATATAGAAAATAGTATACAAATTAATAAGTTGTTTAAATTTTTAAAATCTAATATGATTTTATATCATATTTAATTGAGTTATATACAAACATTCGATGAAATATTAATTGAGCGAGATGCATCTCGATCTCAATATATCGCTCACATCAGAGCTTGAGTGCGCCTTCTCGTTATCGTCGGGATAGACGTGAGAGGAGAATGGGTGCGTTTCGCGGACGAGTCGCCGGAGGAGGTGCCGGTCGGCGCGATAGGTCGGTATACGCTTCGTATCAGAAAATGATGATGCAGCCACGCCGTGTGATGAAAAATGGCGGGTTCGAGTGAAGTCACCGGAATGAAATGCATGGATTGGTTTAGCCCGGGGCGCCTGCCACGGAACTGGCATAGACAGCAAGTGATGGATTACCGAGCACGGCCGTTCCGCGAGTTCCCTCGGCGTGTTCGCGCTCTGAAGACTCTCCTCATCTCCCTCGCCCTTATGCTTCGTACGTCACTCCGACGTATTCTACCAACATGCTCTCTCTTTCTCTCCATCTCTCTCTCTCTTCCTTTAGTGAATTTCTCCAGCTTGCGCGTCAAGGTTAGATACGCGGAGTATATATTTGGAAATTTCATCTTGCAAAATTTCTCGTCGCAGAAAAAATTATGAACAATATTACAAATTATAAACAATAAACAAGTTAAAATTTAGATAGAGTATTTTTTACATTATCTGTTTCCTATAATAATCGAGTCATAATTATTAGACTGATTGTCAATTTGCTTTACAGACAACTTCGATAACTAATTTAAAATGTCTCGAATTGTTTTTATTTAGTCAATCGACTTTATATTTGGTTCAATGACGAAATCTATTTATATATTTTCTCTCCTTTTTTTTCCTTTCTTTCTCTGCATGATTATATCACGTTTCTTTATGAACCCTCTGCCAAAAATTCCTCCGTCCTTTGAAAACATTCTCACGTGTCTTATGCACGTACACGCGCGTGAAGCAGATCGATTACATCGCCCTTCCTTATTTAGTGTCCTCGTGAAACGATTCACGAGTCGCTCGTAAATTCGGTAAAATGCTCTGCTTGCAGATGCTCATTTTGACGCGCTCCACTAAACGCGATGTCGCGTCGACATCCTATCCTCCCTCTAGACACAATGAAATTCACGTGCTGCCGAAGTATAGAGTCGACCCTTCTTGCTCCTTGAAGAAATTTCGGGGATTCGTCGTGGCTCTTTTGCCTCGACATTTCCCTCTCTCGAACTTGACATTCGCCTTTTCATCATAGCTGCTCTCGATTCGTTTTGATCGTTCTTCCATTAAAACAGTTTTCTAGCCATGTTCGGATATGCACGCCTTTCCTTTGAAGTATGCCTATGTTCTTAAACCCTCAAAGTATCGTTGGATGGTTATCATACAAAAATAAATTTCGAATAAGTTCCGCGAACGTTCATATTAATATCGTCTTTTAAAACTTATTTATACTTATTATTATAGTTTACTGTGTTATTTATTATCTTGACACACTTAAATAAATTGATGCACACTTAAATATTAAAAAAACTCTTTGGGAACTAGGAAACGTATTTCATTGGTACATAGTCTGGTCGTAATTTCTCTTGGAGAAAACTTTGCTCGTTTCGTAGTGACCGCCTAACTATTCGCGTTTTACTCGACGACGTGCGAGACGTATGGTCATTTGCGGCGCAGGTCGAATTGCGTATCCTTTCCTATCACGAAAGTTGGAGCAAATTTCTCGTGTGAACCGCAAGATTCGGTCAATGTTTCGTGCCGTATCGATCAGACCTTTTAAGATTAATATTTTTATTTATTTTAATTTTTGCATTGACATTGTTTCTCATTGTTTTGATCGTTCATCCTCAAAAATAGTTACGCTTTTGCACACACATGCACATACGCACACACACGCACACGCGCGCGCGCGCACACACACACACACACACACAGAGTGGCTATTTCAATCGGTATTCTCTCGGCCGCGGTATCCCTCAGCGGAAGACCACTTTGACGTTATCTCGCTCGAGCGAGCTAGGGTTATCTCGTGAAAGCGGCTTTGAAGGCTCGCGCGTAAATAGGCACCTCGAATAAATGATGACGCTGGAACAGGACGGAGGAAGATGAGACGGGGAGGAACAGCCGCATTACGAAGATATCGCTTCTTCTTCCTTTGTACGGCGAAACGCCGTGGCATCTAGGAGAAAATCCTTGTGTGATCGACCAAAGAAGGAAAAGGATCGCTTATCGGTCACCCGGCGCAAAGCAGAGCGAATTTCATGTGAGAAGGTGTAATGGGATGACGAGAATGATTAACTTAAATAACTCGAATGATAGATGTGATATTGTGATTGAAATTCAATCTTTCTTTTATGTTTTGAATTATTACCATCGATATCATATAACTGTAAGAAAAATCGACGAGATTCGTGGTTAGGTGTAATTGTTTGGATAAAATAAAATAAAAGCTGAATTAACAGTAAACTGGAACTCTCAACGCAGCATCGGTTGCGGCACCGGGAAATTCTATTAGTTATTAATTGACAAGTTTGTGTTCCGTCATAGAGCAAAGAGAGAGTGGAGGTCGATGAAAACTTTCGTATCGGCTGTAATTGCAATTTATCGTTGATGATGAGAGTTTTCTCTCTTTCAAGTCTTCACGATCTGTTTTCTCCTTCCCACTTTGTTCATCGTGATTCATTCCGCTGACTCATTTCGTTACCGCTGAATACTTTCCTGATCGGAAAGTCGACCGTGTCATCCGATCACAAGGAAGCGCGTAGAATTTCCTTAAAAAATGTCAAGGGTATGCTCAATACTTGTCGTCGAAGTGCAATATGATCTGGTTTTAGCCTTGATCGCGCGGTAGGTAGGACTCTCGCGAAAAAATCGCGTATCTACGTTTACAAGTATAAGTGCAGGCAGACACCTATTGTGCATGATCGCGATTGAGTTCAAAAGTTTACTTGTTATAAAAACAGCAACGAACATATGATGGCAGAATGGTATCGGATATCACGGTTGAATACGACGTTAGCAGAATTAACAGTTACTTCCTCAGCAAAAAATACTGTATGAAACTACTACTAAACATGACTTTAAAAAACTTACTTAAAATAATAACTAAAAAAAAACTTACTAAAAGTAATTCAACATTCGTATTGAAATATTGTATTTTGGACTTAGATGCTTTATCAGAGAATCAGGGAAATCGGAGAATTAATTAATTTTCATGTCAATATAAAATTTTAACATTACTAAATAACTGCCAGATAACTGCTATACAATAACGATATAAGTCGACATTATATAACAGATTCTATATCGTTTACACGTAACAGCGCTTAAAAATATTATGGCTCGATAAAGATCGCTTCGAGCATAATTTTGCAGTTATGCTCTTCGATAAACTTCCGTTGACTTATTGCCTCGTAAATATTACTCCGGTGAGTTTCGACCGAATTCAGTTGGCAGCCGACGTGTTAAGCGTACAGGTTTTACTCGTCGAAGTCGCTTTAATTCCGCCGCGTAAATTCGCAGAAATTCGTCCGAAATTATCTCCACTTGCGGCACTCGATGAACCGCAAAGTGCTGTGGACGCATAACTTTCGAAAGTGAAGTTTCGCGAATTTCCTGCCGCCATTGGTGCGGCTCTTGTAACCACCGGAAAACGAGGTGGTTGCAAAGGGTGTGGGAGAGATCGAGGGAGGGGTAAGCTTGCGCACGGAGTTTCCGGAGTGATACATCAAAGTAGATAAGTAGTCTAGCACGCGCGCACACGCGCGATGCACCAGGTGGGTTAACGTGAGTGCAAGATAACGCAGAGTATACACAACTGTAACGCTGTAAACGCGTGTCTAAAGTACATGCGGATAATGTAGGTTGTTGCGAGCGCTCGAACCAACGCACGAGTCCGACGCGTTACTTCGCTGATGTACTTTCAAACGTTATTAAAAGTTAATAACCGTCGATCGCGCGTTACAAGATTGCGCGAAAGCGTTTCGTTGAGGTATTTAGCAGGCAGTTTGCTGCTGGTAAAAAAAATTTGAGATTACATGGAGAGATCTTCCAGACTTTCAACGGCTTTTCATTTCTCTAATGTCAATTCTCACAATCTCCCTTCGAAATTGTAATTTCCATAAATTTAATTTCTAAACTTTTTCAGTGCTACATGATACTTCTTAACGCACAAGCATGTGGTTGTTAAATTGCATTTCGTCTTTCGATTACATGGTACACGAATACGATGCTTAAGCCAGAATATCGTTTGATTATTTACGGATGATATGTTTGTAGGTCAAAATGTACCGATGCAGTTTGACGATTATAACGATCATTAGGTCACATTCTGCAAATGTCATCGTGCAATAGTATTGCACTAGGGATTCCTTGATAACGCGACAAATTAGGTCGATCTTCGAGGCGGAAATGCACATCCTATCCGAGTCAATAATGCCGGTCGTATACCGAGATTGCCAAAGGCACGTTCGCCGGTGTCAGACGGTTGGTGTAAATGCCGATAGATATCGATATTCTTGGCAAATATACTGGGAGCTATTCGGAGAATACGCTAGGATCGTGATCCAGTATGACTGTTATATCGGCGAGAAAGGCCATTCTATTGATTATAAGTGCATGCACGCGTGAACATATGCGTAAAAGAATTTTATGAACAGTGGAACGAAAGGATGAGAAAACAATAGATCACGCAAAAAGAATTAGATATTTTTTAGACATTAAAATTAATTTATTAATTAGTTAAATTTATCACTTTATTAATTATCTCGCAATAAATTCTTGTAAAAATCTTCTCGTAAAAAGGAAGTTGTAAATTAAGTGATCAGACATATTTAAAACAAAGAATGAGAATGCCCTTGAATGTAGCGTGAGAATATCTGCAGATGTAAACGTTACGGTGTGTATGATTTCGTTCAAGGCGGTCTTTGGAGGATTAACAGACTTATTTAGACGTTTGCTGCCAGGTGCAGCTAACGTGCGGCAGGTGATGCGATCGCTTCGGGACTTTTCACGGTCTTCAGCCAGCGTATATATGGATGAACGAGATATTCTTGAACGTACATGGATCGTCCTAGAGACCAGATTGTAATCATAAATATTCGATGCCAGATTATCTCGATTTCCATTAAATGCACTTTGTCTTTCCTAAAAGGATTCTTTTCAGACTCTCAGTCTAATTAATTAACCATACAAAAGTTGCGTTCTTGAAAATTTTATGACCCTCTCTCTCTTTCTCTCTCTCTCTCTCTCTGTATTAAGTGAATATTAAGCAAATATATCATAACTGCATTTAAAAGATTTTTTTGTTAAAGTACTGATTACTTTGTGCAGTCGAAAAAGACACACAAGTGTCCAGTATCATTAAATTAATGCAGATTTTTATGAGAATAATCTATGCGGAATATGACGTGACAATTTTTTAACGCGCGCTGGTGTCTTTATCTGGACATTCCGCAAACGTCATCATAAAGCAGATTTTCAGACACTGACCTTAAATCGTCAGAGATACACCTTAACATCACAATCGCACGCGCGATAATCCCTCATCAGGAGGGAATGTCACAGCCGGAGCCCGCAATAACTTTACTGACGTATATACGACCGAGGCGTCCATAAACGTAGATAATCGCGTATCCCTCGCACGACGAAACACACGTACTTCGCGACGATGCACTTCCCATTCACGTCCATCAAGTTGGGACACTTGCTTGATGTTATATCGGTATGGGCATGCTTTAACGAGCTTGTCAAGCGCATACTTTATTCCACTGAGCCTCATAATTTAGGACAACGAGTTAGTTGAGTGTTAACTGATTCTGCCATTTGGTGGATCTTGTGGAATTCAACCTTGGTAAGGTGATAGCAAAAAGTCAAAGAGGATTCGCAGAAGTATAATCGAATTAGTTATGTGAAATTTTGTACAAATAAGATTTCATGTAACAATACAATGGAAAGCAAATACGTGAAGAGCGATATACGTGTATATGTATGTAGAATAAAGTTAATAATGTTAAATGATAATGATGAACGCTTTGCATCAGACATAAATAATCAGCTCATCATACATTAGCGGTATATACTGACTTAGGCATTCGGGCATTCGGTAATCCGGACTTGTTATATGACCGCTTGTGGTCGTAAAACCAGCGGCGAAATAAAACGGCATTGGATTACGTGACATCTTATGAACCTGGCGTGTCTCGAGGACCGCCGTAAATGTATTATTAAAAGTATTTCGTTTTACAGATAGAGACTCGGTGGCCTAAGTTAAACCGACGAAGGTCGGAGATCGTGCCATGTTCAACGCTTTTTTCGAATAACGTCGGTTTAGCTGGAAATCTATAAGTCATATCCGACCGCAAGCAAACGAGCTCGAAACCATAAAACCTAAAAGAAAGAGAGCCAAGACGTCCGTCGCTTATCGCCATCATTTATGAGAACTTATCGCGGGAAAGAGTTATCGATATATCTCAATGTTTAAAACCTGCATCATCGAAATTTACGGCGGATATTCGTCAACTGTAATTCGAAGCACGATTATTGAGCGAAAAGGAGAGAGATTAGGTGACATCTCTACGTTCGAAGCAACTCGATGCACCGTTATGGTCAGAGAGAGAGTTTCATATTACATCGCGTTAAGGAGTTCTCGTGATGGCATTGCTTTAACGAAACCTGAAAGTATTTCCTCTGCTTTGACATAATTACAGTGACGTGTAATCAGATCTTGCGAATGTAGCCGTGTTATGTCCTAAAACATTAACGACAAAACTTTGATGGACCATTTTTCAAAATGGCATGTAGCCAGTATTTACACAGTCAATAAAAACTTTTGCTTGGCGCATCATTATTTTTAGATTATAATCGTACTGTGACGTAACTAGTTTATATGTGTTCGACATTTGCATAATACGTTATTAAAAGTATTTCATTTATGGACAAAAGTAAAATATTGAACAAAAACAGTACGCTGCATTACTCGAAAAAATATAAACCTTTGTTAAATGTCTTTAATTAAACGTCCAATATATTTGATTTCATACTTATGCAAATTTTAAATGTTACAAAATACATATTTTGCAGTAAACAACTTTCTTGTTATCGTTGAATTTCCCATTCCTCCTCGTACATTTCAGAGTCTACATGATCGATCAGGAATGAACTGGGGCGATCGCAATCGTTTTCCGTTTACGTTCGTCATGGTAAGATCTTCACGCCGTTGAAAAATATTCACTACGTGACGAGTAAATCTTAACCGATTCGTTGTTCGTAGAAAGGATCCTGGATCTCGCGAAAGATAAATCCAACTTCAACTGCATACACACGCGATGTGGCGGATTTAAATTGCTAAGACACTTCGATTTAACATGATACTTCAAAATATGATCAAAGTTCTTTTTTGAAATTATTTCGGATATTAATTATCATAAGTGAAGAACGGAATAAATTATTGTCAATATATCAAATTGCTTGATATATTGACAATAATTTATTCCATTATATATTATATTATTGAAATTATTGTAGTTTCAATTATAAATTTGTAACGTGATTAAATATCAAACAAACAATAATTTTATTATTCTTAAACGTCTCATCTTTAAATGGTTAGTAAGCCGGAATTGTCATTGCTAAAATCAGATACATGAGAACGCTTACCGAAAAGATCAAGAATTCATTTTAATCGTCTCTTGTAAATGTTGATAGAAATCAGAAATTTTAACAGAAATAAATAATCAAAAATGTATTAAATTTAAAACTAAATTCCAGGCTAAATTAGTATAAATGATGAATTTAGAACAATACAAGTTTGATTTAGTCGCATTGCGGTATCAATTTCTGTCGATGTAAGTCAAATTGTTTGATGTTTGTATGTGTTTGAATATAGTTGTAGCAAATTGCAGCGAGAATATAGAATGCAGCTAGAAGAACGTTTAATCGAGATTACTTTACTTTTCATTTACGCCGGAAAATCTTTACCCGGTTTCCCTGAGGACCGATTGACCTCTCGTAGCAGCACGAAAACTGCGGATCTCGCGGGAGATAAACTCTACGTAGTTGGAGCGTATACTATATACACACAAAGTGCCGGGTACTCTATATCGACTTGGTGTATACGTATCGTCTTACGTGGAACGTTAAAGCCGCGCCGGGTAAACGCGGAATCTCGCTCTCCTTCGTCGAGTATCGCTTACACGCGACCGTATAAACGGGAAATGACGGGGTACTACGAAGCAAACTGTGCGCTAGCGCTTTTTCCCTTCGCAAATTCCCGTTTCCACGTCCGTCAGGATATCTTTGTCTTCCTCTTTCTCTATCAAAGCGAAGTTCATAGGCTCGTATTCCCTTGGCTCACATGCGCATCAATCTTGCTTGTAATTTTTTAAGTATCAATTTATTATTTTCTTCTTAAATTAAAAATCGTTATATGAATAATAACTTTATAGTTTTTATAGTTAATTTGTATTATCATTTTTTTTATTTGTCCGAATTGCATTGAGTCCATGTATTACATATTTTTGTATTCTAATGTTTGCATTTAATTATTTAGTGAGTATATTTATTTAGAATAATCGTGTCTTTTTATGACTTATTAAATTCCATTCTCCTCAAATCACTTTTCCAATTTTGTCAAATAATTTTATTCTTTTGTGAGACAATTTTTAGAAAAATTCGTTTCATGAAAAATATTTTCAAGAGACAAAAGTCGAAAATGGCAATCCAAGACAACTGAAATGTCTGGAAAAGGGTGTACGTCATGACATATGCGAGAAGACAAATTGTAAAGGAGATACGACACAGTACGTATATCACTGTCCGCCAATGTATTTCCGCCACGTGTCAATTTAAAATTTAATACTTACCCTAGTCGTACTACCGATACGCGAGACGCATAATAAAAATTATTTAGGCAGTAGTAAAAATTGTAATTCGGTTATCGCCTAGCAGTTTTTCGAGTGCACACATAAAATTTGACATAAAGCTCTTTCGCCCCTATTTATCGCCTCTGGTTGCTGAACTTTACGGTGGTTATAAAAAATGATTTCGATCCATTTACAGACAAGGCAATAAATTTTTGGTCCCCGCCAAAGTATTCCCATCGTGAGATTACCTTCTAGGAATATCGCGAGGTCATGGACTTGATTCCTCATATAATATTTTCGTCTTTCTCGAAAAACGCCGGAATTGTAGTTCGCTTAAATTGTGCATTTAAAATGATTCAGCTGGTCCGGTGTTGCGCATTCGTGACGTTACGGCGTGACGTTTCATGAAGAAATTGCAAAGAGTGTTTCGATATAGAGGGTGACTTGCACCAGGTGTCGCGACAGTTAGTTTTAAAGGGGTTACTTCGAGGCTAACTGCTATGAAGTACACCCTTTCTGTACGCCGTGCTTCGCCATCCTCGTGACTTCGTGCGAAATTATTACGCGAAGCAATTTTTACGAAACACTTTCTTTGCTATCCGAATTTTTTACTTCAACTCCGTTTGATAATCATAATATAGCAAAAAATATCAACGGGATAAGTAAAAAGATACGACGTCAACGTAATATGCATTGTAGAACAAATGGCGTTATTATTAAAATATGTAATGTTATGAAAAACAAGAAAACTTCCTAGAAAGAATCAATTTCAATGTTACTAAAATTTATATACTTTAAGTTCATGTTTCAATGCTGAAAAGTTCTTTGTATCCCGTATCTTTGCCAGCGCGGCAACTTAAGATAATGAAGAAAAAGAAGAAAAAAATGAAAATATAAAAACGGGTCAAAGATTTAAAAGGATGGCGTTTGGGCGTTTCAGTAAACCGAAACTAACACTGCCATCTTGCCGAATGCACTATGCATGCAAGATGTTTTTCTTTCAACAACTAGCACTGCTGGCAGCTCCGACCACTCCCGACTATCTGACTTTGGCGTGGCAAGAGGCAGCTAGGGAGATAGAAAGGATCCCCTATTCACCGCAACTACGTTGAAAAATTTAGTTGGACGTAACGAGAACTAGCCGAGTAGATGAGGTCAGGCCGTTACTTTTTTTTTTCTTCATGATGATGAAGCAACGCTTTCGCCATTCTCTGCTTTTTTATTAAGGTCACTCATGTTAATCTCGAGAGCTTTTAAACAACGGTTTCGCAATCCATCGCGGAATATTTAGCGCAATATTTATAGTACATCTGCATTCTGTATTGTTCATAAAAATGTATTTGTTCCATACGTAAGAGATTACAATAAATAAAAAATATGAAAAGAAACTAGTAGAAAATATCAAGTATATTCTAAATTATTAACAGTTCTATTAACAGGCACATTTATAACTTTGATACTTATCATTGAATGACACGTGAAAAAATGCGTCGGGTATAATACATTATTGTAAAAATATGTAAAGTGTCTTAATTAAACATGAATGAAATGGGGAGATCAGAATATTCAGTGTACGCTGAATATGTACGAGAGCAAAACAATGCAAGACGATACGATGCATGAATGCATCGGCTTAGTACATCCTATCAGCAAGTCATCCGAATCATCGACAGTATTACGATATCTTTTTTGGACGGAACGATCATATGTTTAACAGAAAAATCAAGCTAAAAATAAAATCGCTTTGAAGTTGTAAAGACATCGGAAATCAAGCATCGAAGTACGTCTAGCATCAAAATTTCACGATGAAATCTGGCATAATTACTTTTGCTATTTTCATTCTGTTCGTATTTTGTTTGGAAAAATATATATGCATTTTGTAGTAGAATATATCTGTTTGTTTTTTTAAATGAAATTGAAATCAACATAAATGTGTTTATAGTTTGCGTGTTTTCTCTCTTCAAATCTTTTCAGGTTTTTTCAAATATGCATAATCCTATTACTTTAAGCAAAATTAGTAAGATATTTTTATTATAAAATTGTAATTTCCATTCTTATATACGAATTCTTTAAATAGATTCGACTTACACGCTTGTGCGAATTTAAGTATCAAATCGGCTTGATACATTGGTAAATAGCGATACGTTGGTAAATAGCTTACAATTAATTCAGCATATTTACAATGCAGCGAATTATTGCATGATTATGAAGCATTATGAAGCCCCGCGATCTTTCCATTCAAAATTATCGATAGCTTGAAACGTAAGGGAGGTTGACTGTCACATGTATGTTCCCCGACAGCTACGAAAGCGAAACTGATTGGCTGCTAAATCTCCGGCTTTTCCGTAGGATTTGCCTTTTTTCCACGATGTGGGTCTGAATTCGTCGGTAATTGGGTATAAATCACGGCTCGCCTTCACAACGCGGAATTCCGTGATGCCTTTGTACGCGTTGCATCATTAGCGGACATTATATCTGGCATGACAGCACCAGCTTGAGCAAGTTTTGTCTGGTTTACATGGCATGTTTGTGCGTGTGAATGCGCGCGCGTGTATGTGTGTGTCACTATGTCCAGCGTTTAAACTTACTTTTTCCAACTTTCTTTACATGAATGCAAACACATGCGCGTCATTTAAATTATACGATATAAATATGATGTCATTCGACATACACACAGTTAAATCTGCAGAAATTTAAAAATACATAACTCGTTATCGCAGCTTCAAATTAATTTAAAAATTTATATATGTATCTATTAAGTATCTTCTTAACGTATAATTTACATATGTTAAAGATTAGTGGCATCATAATTGATAATTAGAAAAAGGGTAAAATATGATGAAATATGATGAAACCTAAAAGATTCATTGAGAATATCAAAAAAGATAATCTCGATTGTGTTTCGAAAGTAATATATGATGTCTGTAAAAACGCCATGATTCATTGTTCGGAAGATGAGTCGTTCGTTGGGCAGGTGCACTTCCCATACAAGTATGTAAATCTTGCAGGCCCGGAGGCACGTGTCTGGTACTCCTGTACAAGGCACGACTTATCGCTTATATTAATTTTTGTTACAAGACTCGACCGCGAACCGACAGTGAAGGCGGGTCGTCCCCGATCTTCGGCTATTAAGCGAGACGCACATATTTTTGGCTCTCCTCGCAGCATCCGAGGGGATGACGGGTACGCGTGTTTCTCGGTTTGTTGTCATTCGTGTTGCACGTGGTGCCCCGGCGTGCACCACGGGGGGTCTCCGGACCCCACATAATGTTCAAAGATACCGACCATAGGCTTATGCCACGTAATAGTAATTCTTTTTCATCCGACTAGATTATTTTTCTCTAATTCTTTTTCATGCGTCTATCGGGTATCAGAAAAAGTTTCTATCTCTTTACGTACGGAGATTAGGTATCGAAGAGTTAAGAATTTCTTGTCGGCYCGGACTTTAATCCTGATTGATTGATACTTGAATTTCTTTTGCCTCTATTTCTTGCCAAGAACTGATTACTCGACGTTAGCCGCATATTAAGTCCGTCCTGGGAATAAAAATCCGTAGTAGGAGATCCGTAGTCAAGAGAATGGAATACACCGTTATTTCTTTATCCGTCTTATGATTCATGTGATGATACATGAGTGCACCGACCATACGTCTGACCATATCCGAGCGTTTGTCAGACTTACGGTAGTAATACCTAATGTGGGAAATAGAGCCTCTCTATAAGTCGAAGAAATGAAACGTAGAATTCGTAGAAGAAATTTCATTCTCTCTTGCATAAATTAAAAAAGATGTGTGCCGTTTATCGATAATCGTTGATAGACAAATCGGTCATTTTGAAGAAAGGCGAGCGAAAATCGAGTCCGTTGAAAGCAAGATAGTCTTTACCAACTTGACGACTGTAAAACGTTCACCCCGAAGAGGATAAACAAAGGCTGTGAAAGCAGGGCAAGTCGGTGACCCTTCCCCTTCGCCGCTTCCTTTTCGCAATGTCGTGCTCGTTTCATCTTCCACCTTACCTTCTCGTCTCGGGGGTTTCCAAGGAGGCGCGCGAGAAGAGAATGAAATTCCAGCGTGTATTTACTCTTCCCCGTATTTTCTTTCGATATTAACACGTCGACAAACAGTCGTTATTAATTTTATTTCCGATTGTTTGCCGAAGGCTTTGGTGGACGTAACAAGAAACTTGACCATCGAAATAATTGTTGACAACCCATATGTTATATATATGTGCATGCACACACATTTATACTTTTTGTTATTGCACTTTCATAAAGAAGAGACGACTTGATCAATTCGTTTTTCGATATCTAAAATTATTGTAACAATGTGAATCATGTTTCAATAATTTCGTCTTACCGCAGATTTTAAAAAATATAAAATCTTTATAGATACGTTTTTATAAAAAGTACGAAGGCTAAAATAAATTAAAATACAACATTTATATTCAAAAATCTCTACTATGAAATTATTTATATAGTTATTACATTTTGCAATAGAGAGTTCATGAAAATAACATGACTTCTTGTTAGCATACATGTATTAAATATAAATTAAATATGTTAGTAAAATATGAATGAAAGCATTAAACTTTATTATTCGACTAAACTGTGAAGATCATTCTACAATAGCGTAAACATAGTCGTAAGTGTCTATAGTTGTAAGAATTGACCAATTGATCAAATAGTCGATTATTCTCCTCACATTCGATTGTGATTGGTCAATTCTTGTAATTACAACTACTTACCTTACGTTTACATTATTATAGAACGGCCTTTAAACTAACTAGATACTCTCTCTCAGGAAAATCAAAGCGAATTGATTGACGAACTGCTAATTAGTTTGAACGTTTATAGTCTAAATCGATTGCCAGTAAATATTGGGCGACTACGGTTAGTGATCAACGATCATTGATTTGCACGAATTTATGTCAAGTAAATATAATTAACGATCCTATTTCGCTTAATAAAAATACAATAGTACACTTAATCATTGTTTCGTATTTATATTTTACACGTTTAATTTATACAACGCAATCATTATAATAGGGTAAGAAAAGTGTCATAAGTATATCACGCTTGACTGATTTGAATGACAATTTTATTGAATTATTGAACCCCATTTCAACACTCGGCATTTAAACGAAAATGACATTTCTGATTCGTGATAGCGATTTTTTTCCTCTTGCCTAGTAAATCATACATCTAGTACAAATGTCGTTCAGGTCCGCGATAATAAATATTGGAGAATCGGATCAGCTATTGGAAGGAAAAAAGTTATTGAAAATAGAGCTCGAGACGGGCTACAAAAATTTATAAAACGTGACTCTTTCCAGTGAAACGTATGCCAATCAGGATTTTCGAATTTCATGTTCCACGGTAATTACGAGGTAGTACGCATTTTTCTTTTTCCGTTCTCGTAACATCCCACGCTCTTTCTCTCTTTTTCTCTCCTCCGACCGGAACGTGTTCGGGCATTGCTCGTGACACAATTCGTTCGTTAACCGCGTGAAATAATAATTATTATCTCGCGGGTAGCCCTGGGCGATCGCACGAGCTATCCGAAAGGGAGGAGCAAACGAGTGGATGATATTTTATACAGCGGAACAGTCGGCCTGAAAATTGATAAATCGCTCGTCTCTTGTACGTTGTTTCCGCGGACAGTTCCGCAATCGATGATAAAGTTGGCAAAAGGTCATTGATCGACAAAATATTTCACATTGAAAACTGTGAATAGTAAAAAAGACAAATAGTGGATCATAGGAACAAGCGACGGTCACGAGGGCGAATCTCAATTGCTAGCTTGAATTGTAAAACCGATTTTATTGAGCTTAGAGAGTAAAACATTCATGGAAGATTTATTTGTCCTTTTGTTCGATTATCTGACTAAAACAGGATTTTAGCATGACAGTAACAGTGATCCAGAAAGATATATGGCGAATTATAATACATTAATTTTTTACAGGGAGTAAGGGGAAAATATTGTTGCTATAAATATTGATCTAATTTGCAAAAAAACAATGTTTTAAATATATTCAAGTATATTTATTCATCATCCTACTGTTTTTTATTAGTATATTTTTGTTTTATTGAACATTCAAAGTCAACGGATTATTTATTAAAATCGTGTAAATGTGTCTATATAAGAATATGCCAATAAACTTGTGTAATTCACAAAATTTATACATACGCAAACACACGTACATTTTTGTATTCCCGTTATAAATATTATGTAGTTATCAGATCGTTCCGCATAGAGAGTGAAATTCTTTCGGATCCGATTGTTTAGCTATCCTATTTCTGGTGAAATAAATGCAGCCAGTCTACGGATTTTACCGATGGCAAAACGATCGCGCTCGACCGCAGCACTCGTAACTTCGTTTCAGAATTTCATCGACGTCGATTAACCCAGATACGCCTCAGGGCCAAGTCGAACCGCAACTGGGGTTTAAACTTTAGTAGTTTATTTAGCAGTTACGTGCACTGAAACGTTCTAAATAGTGGAGTGCTTTCCCGCGTGCAGTACATTATAACAAGCTCGTTTCGTCGGTGATATACCAAAATACACCTATACCAACGGTTCCGATAAATTATTTAAATTTCGCGAAAGCCGGTATCGCAAAAAATAACTGATAAATTTTACATCGTAATCCTTTAGATATTTTCTCACCAGTGGTATCTTTGAATAATACATGTAGCCAAAGATATGGATGTGTAATTATATTCTATTAGCACATAGTACTGCATTATTTTATATTAAGAGGAGTTGATTTTATGTTCAAAATATATGTATATTCGATAATATTCGATTATCAGTAAATAAAATGGATACAATTGGTTTTGCTATATTAATTTTTAAACTGGAGAGTACTGTATTATAACACCTCTGTTCAAAATATTGCTGAATAATTATGACAAAATGATATCATTGTGCACATGAAAAATACAACACATTTCTTTCCGCAAATTCTTTTAATTCCATTGCATATTGGCTAAATTTAATAAAGTTTATACAAAGCTATGAAAGTTACCATTGTTCCTAACACGAGTATGTTCTATCATAGAGAACGCTCAAACGCTTTATCGTCTATATAATTCCCATGCATCTACTCATAATCGAGCCTCATAATTTTCCCAACTTGTTCGACAAGGTTCTAATCGGTCGACCTCGTTTCCGTCTCAAGTTTCTGGGACTCGCGGAATATGCTCGTTCCGTAGCTTCCAGATGAAAACGTAACGTCGCTCTGACTTTAGTCAACGCCGAAAGGACGGAAGTTGGGTCGATGAAATGCCAGGAATTAATGGAATGCTCTCGCGTGTTGCGTTTTATATAAAACTTAGTACGGCGTTTCCGTGTAGTCACAAACGATTTTCAAGCACACGCCATTCTTGTTAATGCATCGGCATGCCTTCGACAAAAGGCGACGAATATCATACTTTGCGAGATCCAACGAGACCTGAGATATGCAAGGCAGTTACTCGTTGTGCAAGATATATTCATGTTGAAACTGTAATTTCAATGAGTATTTGACAAGTTTTATTATCATAAATAAAAGAGAACACGTATTGTGTTTGTTATTGCGGGTTTTTAATTATCACAAACGATGTAAAAATTATTATTTTCATTGTAAAATTATGTTTATGATATATATTATTTATGAGAGTAAAAGTTAAATTGTATATCTAATTGCAACTTCTGTCATTATATTTCACGTGCATTAATTTTTCTTTGTCGTCGTTTTGCCGCAATAAAGAAACATTTTTATGTGGTTTACACGATAAAGAAAACTGTTATAGAGATCTATTCGGAGATGCATCCTTTGTCGGTGATTTGTTACATTGTACTATCGCCTTTAGGTACCTATATAGTTTGTTTAACCATTTCGCAACACTCGCTCGCCGTTTGCTACCGCAGATGCATGTTGCAATCGGAGCATTATGCACCGAATTGTCCGAAAAGAAAAGAGGTTGGCAATTCTCTCGGGTGAAAACTGTACTATCTGCTATACGATGCTCCAAACTTACCGCGAATGTGCTTTCAACTATAAATCCTTTATTGAATGTAGAAGTACTTTTGTGTAACAAGAATTTAATCGGACATTATCATCATCTAATTTTGCACTTATCAACTTATTTTATTTAAATCTCTCTTGAAAATCCGTAAAATCCTATAAATTTTATTGAACTAAATCCAAGTTAAATCAAAGTTTTATCTATGATAAAAAAACTTCGAAGTTCCGAAACTTTTAAATTCTTTTAATGTTCTAAATTGTATAAAAATTTCAAAGACGTCTAAAATATCTGAAAAATTGGCATTGTAGTAGTAAATTTCTTATTTTAATTGTTAATATTATATCTGTAATTGGAAAAGCATTCGATGGATAATATAGATAATGTGTAACAATTTATATAAGCATAAGCAGATGAGTCTTCCGAAGTGTAGTCTCCGAAATATAATGTCGCGAGATGTGTTAGAGTTTCTTGACAAGATTGTAATTGCCGGTTATCTAGAATGCGTCTCATATGGAGACACATTGATTGTTCATAAAAAGTGCGGTTTATGTTGTTTCTAAATTGTACGTGTACACAAATAAAAATGATCTAGGAGTTGAATATTACCGCGAAGTGCCTTGAGCAAACTATTCTTCCGCTATATACAATTATTTATGTTTCGTAAATCTTTCTCCTATGTGTACACGCGCGTATAATACTTTTATTTATAACTTAATTTTCCATGAAAAAGGTGTGCGCATACGTTATCTTGGATTTAAGCGTAAAGCATAATAATAAATAATATCGAGCTACTAAAGTTTAGTTTAATGTGTTGATTTACATACAAGAAAAAAAAGAATGTAATACACACAAGTAAATATAATAATTAATTCATAAATCTATTTGGAATTTTACATTATATCAACACAAGCTTTCACAATAATTAATCTAAAATCTTTTTATCGTTTAGCGGCAAAATACAAATTCATTAACGTTACGGAAATAAAATATTTCAAGAAACTGAAGCGTATCAATGTAAAAATGTATGATAAAAAAAGCATGTACGTCTTATTATATAAGCAATACAATTTCAGCCGTAATTTTATGAGACTTATCTGAATAAGTCGCTCACACTTTGAAAGCTCGTAATTTCTTGGCCCATAGTCTCACGCTGCATAGTTGCTGTCGTTATTGCATTACAAAGCTTTTCGCGTCGCATTAACCCCTAAAGCTCGTGCTCGCATAAGTCGTTCAGTTCTTAACACGGTAGCATGTAATGGTATATCGTGACTGTAAAGCCGGCCAATCGATCGCGGAAACCTGAATTTAAAGTGGAAAGACTCGGCTTATGGCGGGATATCACCCAAGAAGAGTGGCACGAATAATACATTTACTTTATCTTTATTGATTGCGATCAATTTTAAGACACAATTATGAATTTGCTTTACATATATGATAAAAAAATATCCTTTACAAAAAAATTTATAAATTATGTAAATTATGTTTATATATAATATACTTATTTAAGATAAAACTTTGATAAGTTAAGACGTTGATCGTAAATAACAAAAATACATATTTAATAAGTTGTGAAATTTTTAATTAAGTGGAAGCTTCTTGTTTGGCAAATACGATTCACGCTATATCTTGCTGCTTCAAAATAATGTAAGTTTCCTGGGAGCGTTCAGCAAGCATGTAACAAAATCGTGTCGATATTATATTCGATGTGGCCAACATTTCTGCAAATCATTCGATTACGGGGCGTGATAATATACGATTATTGTGCGCAACATACTCAGGAAACTGACGGTTCGTGGTGCTGGGAACCTGTCTATAACGCGATCATTGAAGCGTCGATGACTAGCAAACTGATCGGAATCGTCGAATTCTCGCCAGCGGCGATCAGCATTTTTCACGAGGCGACCTCTTCCAGCGGTAATTCCCTCGAGTTGGCTTGGTTAGATGATGACAGAAAATTTACTCGCACACACGTGTACGTGCACGTGTTCGAAGTTCGAATGTACCCAGTGCACGCGCCGACCAAAGCGTGTCGCGTGTTAGTGACGACTGTCACTGCCAGGTGTCAACATCCGTGGTAATATTCCCCGTTCTAATGGATGGCGTATTCATTGTATTGTCATTCGCTCCTTTGTGAAACGTTACTCAAATTACATTTACAGATCACATACTGACAATAGTTTTAAACAAAATTTTTATTATGTAAAATTTTTAATAATATAATATATTTTTACATATTTTTATTTCTCATATAAAATGTAAAATTAGAAGTTTGTATTTGAAAAGTATTTATATCATGTGTTTCCGTGTGTATCAGTAATCTAAAGAAAGATCTATAATTTTCATATTGAGTAATATAAGTTAAGTATAACTTTCGATTATGTTGAGAGAATTGAATTGTGCACTAGAGAATGAATGTGCAATTGATGCAAAAGTCGAGCATGATGGATATACTGATCTTTATCATCGTGGAATCGAATACGTTTACTTCGTAACCCTTGCGGCAAGTAACCCGTCTTGGCAGGTACAATCGTGTTAATGAAAGAGAATTTTGGTGTTTGGGAGTGCAACATCGAATCTAACACGCGATATTATCCGTTCTCCCTTTATTTTCCTCTGACTTAAATGTCGGTGCCGGGTGAGTCAAAGTCAGATACGTGCATGATACTCGCGAGGGGCAGAAAAAAACACGGCCGACGACGGAAATATCCGGTTCCGGTATCGCGGGGAGAAACCGAAATCTTTTCTCGAGCAAAACTTTTCCGTTAATTACCGTGAAAAACACGCACTAAAATATATCGATGACATCGCTATTTTTGTTATGTATGGGGCTCGATGATTTATTACGTTGTACGTAGATCTCCATTTATAAAATCGTTTTGTCATTTTAGATGGGATAATATTAATATACACACACACAGAGAACATTGAGCCTTATCATTATCATAATATTGCTAAGAAATTACAATGCCAATCATCCTTTTACTAGACAAATTAGTGATGTCATTCAACTGCTGTATGATAAACTTGTTTAATTTGCAAAGATCTTTTTAATTGACACTAAATTGATTTACAGAAATAATGCAATTGAATAGATAGAATGATGCATATTTACACACACACTTGTGACTTATTTTTAATGATGACACAACGTGACATTTGAGTTTCACGTTTAACTTTATCGGCCAAATGTAGACCATCCGATTTATTGCGAGATCCTAATCTGTGGAAGAGAGCGGAAACATTTACGATCAGTAACATAGTTATGACCATTTCTCGTCTCCGATGTTACGTTGCTATTCAAAGTCTCGCTGCCAAATGTACCTCGGAGAATCGGATAAACGAGCTCTTTATACGATCAACGTAATCAACGTAAAATGGACGTATAGAATTCGTGTGAATCGTTTTATGTTTAACGTAACCTCTTGCGTATATCCGTTATGCGCAATGCGCTGAAAAATAAATTGCGGCGACTGAAGCTCCAACGAGGTGAGGAGATCATTATCAGCAATCGCACGCTAGTGGAATCGGCGGTAAAACATTAAGGGCACACCTTCCGATGCTTCAAACAGCTCTTTGAAGGTCGCCGGTTCAATATATGCCGATCTCTCTCTTTCTCTCTCTCCTTTCCTCTCGACATCGGGAAGTCAGGAAGTTTCACTTTGATCGAGAGCCTCGGGAATGATGCAAACGAGGGTTCATCGTGCTCGACCTAATGAGGATTCATTTATCTCTCGGCTGATGTATAAACGTTAATTCCGCTGCTCTAACTTAGCCTCGGTATTCTACGGCAAGTACCACGAACGTCTCTTGTTGAAATCGCGCGCTTTTATAATTGTACGCGAGTATTGGTAATTGGACCTCCTTATTTATAAATGAAAAATCGATGTTCGCGGGACAGCGTGCGACGCTATATAAACCTCGTCTGTGAAAGATTCCCTCTCGTTGTATAAGTTCTCAGGCGTTTCTTAATGTCCACGGATTTGTCACGCTTCATCCGTAATCGTGTTATTTATTCTCGCTGTGAAAAAGATCTTTTAGTGGATTGTTCCAGTTACTGTATCGTTAATATCTTCTCGGTTTTTATATCAATATATGTATATTTAAACAAATTTTTTCTTCGGGATATTGTCATCTTGTAACATGTGATTATATCAGACATTATAAGAAGCCATCTTCCTTCTTTCTTATAAAGTCACTTAAATATTTGATTGATTAATTCACAATATATATTTTATGAAATTCGAGTTATATGTGGTAATCTGCTGATATAAATTTATTGCTTTGTATTATTTAGAAAAAAAAATTGTACTTCATGTTTGATATGGTTTGTGTTACTGCAACGGCAGTTGCAGTTTTGCAGTATGTTGGAAGTATCGCTTTTCCCAAAAACCACATGCGACGGTCAATATAAACGGTAATATAATGCAAGATCTGTCCAATTAAGCACATATTGAAAATACAAAATATTACGAGGAGAATAATCGATGCGTTTAAATAGGAATTAAAATATTGCTCGTATCTGAGCCCCTGGCAATCGCGTCATCGACAAACGTGTTAATGACCGTACTAATGAATCACGCGCGGTAACCTCGGCATCGACGCTCGGTTATATTACATATGATTGACATTAATCAAGTGCACTGAAATTTGATATAACGATTTAAATTACATTTTTCATGCGTCACATATCGCCAATAGGGTGATATCCAATATTTTGCCGCTATTGCATTCGAATATTTCGCGCAACGTCTGTACGGATAATATCGGTCGAGCAAATATTTAAAATGTTGTTTATTCTGGTGACGTCATTAGTGCATTATTGCGTTCGTACTGTAGACTGTATGCTATTGGTTGCTACACGATGGACGATGCTGGCGATCGCATCGGCCATTAGAATTATAGCAATGGCTTCGTCATATTTCGCAGTTTATTGAACGATCTTCATTTTAAGTTTCGATATGATAACGCACGTTTATTTAAATGATCATCTATTCTCGCAATGTTCTAATTATCAGTATATAAACTATTGAATAAATGCTTCAGACTTAATTAAATTACAGATTTTTAAAAAAGTGGTTTTTAATCTAATTTTTAATCGCATGATGTTGTATGTGTGTGTGTGTGTGTGTGTGTGTGTGTGTGTGTGTGTGTGTCGAGAAAAAAATGATTAAAAGAATGAATGTATATACGGAAAGTAGAAGTTAAATAAAGCAAAGTAACATTTTCTGCTTTATAAAATTTAGCAAATTTATAAGAATGTAAACGGTTTTGATTTTCAAATCAATATCTGACATTAAATTATTTGATGTTAAATTTAACATAGTTGTAAAATGAATGTCTTGATATGATTATTTCTGTTTTACACAACTGTTATATTCATGAGACGAAATCTGCTTCGCATTCGGTCTTATCCCGAACACAGGTACTATATCGAAAACTCCCGATAGTGCTCTAAATTCCTTCAAGTTTACGATTCCGCAACTACCATACAGTAGGAAGTGGCGAATGAGAGAGAGTATCTTCGCGACGAGTCCCAGTTGAATTTTCACGCTTTGTATAGAAATGCGTGACGATGCGTACGATTAGGTAGCCGGCGTACGTTCGAAATATATGCGACGTTATTCCCGCGGGTAATGCGACAGACGTTTCCGATCGTAGCGCAATATCTCACGAAATCGACACGGTAATATTTCCATGAGAAGCGTTAACGACGCTGCCGAGATTCCTCTACCTTTGCGACTACGTAACTCCCCGCGCGGCTGTAAATACATTTCTTTCGTCGAGAAACGCCATGCCTGTCCCGCGTCCCTGAGGAAATCGACTCTGAGCGCGGACAGCCAAGTTTGGAATTTTCAACTTTTGCGCGGAGGCAACGGGAAAAAGTAGGATTATGGGGTGCAAAGAGAAAGTTATATCTGTTTCGACGTTCCTTAAATTCAATGCTTTTATTATTCAGCGCACGTCAAGTTTTGCTCGACTATTACTAACTATTACCGTTAACTAATGCAACTATAAAATTTCGGTAAAAAAGAGTATCACTGTTAGTTCGCATACGTGAACGTATATATTTAAAATTTACAAAGCTATTATAAAGAATTTATTTATTAAACGTTTACTATAAAATGAAAGAGTTTTTCAGAGTCACAAAAATTTGTTTTATTATAAGCTAAATAAAGTTAGTTGTTATTTTATTTCTTTAAACGTATTTAAAGCACAGTCACAAAAAGAAATATTAAAAAGATTGATTTATTTCTTAAAATTGCTTTCGAACTGTAATAAGAAAATCGTCATATATGTTATATTAAATTTTTTATTCTATGTTTGCACAACACAATTTTTTCTTACACACACACACACACACACACACACACACACATATGTTGTCACAAATCTAAATATAAGTAATCGATGATAAAATTATATTTGCGAGTCGATCAAGTAGAAAATAGAGAAACAAAGTATTGGAACGTATTCGCGTTATTATGCAGAAAATTCGTTTTGGGCCGTGAATATTGAGAATCTTGAATGCACATATTTGAATGGCGATAAGTGTAGACACTTTTACGTTTTCAAATCCTTCTTTATTCAATGCAATTACCTCCTTGTGCGCGGATACCCAATGTTCTACCCACTTTGTATTCAAATCCACGTATGCCATGTCGGAAGCACTCACGTGCGAACAAACCGCTTATTCCTTATTCCACGAACGAATATAAACTATTCACAAACGATACGAACGGAATACAGAAAGTACCTATTTATTCGATCGACGGGCGTTCAGCCCTTACGCTCATCAAACTGAGAGCATTGAGCGATTCATACTTCTTCGTTTCAAGATATATTTTCTGGATAAGATATCTCTTGAATAATTTCATTGCTTCTCTTTAATTATACCACTTGTTAATTCTGTCACGCGTGTCATTGATATGGAACCGTTTTAAATGACATACAAGATTAAAAGCGCTTTAAACAGATTTGAAGTACATTTAAAAGATTAAAGCAAACTTCTTTAGAGAATGTTCTTCAGATTATAGTATTAACTAGGAAAAATTACGCAGATTTATAAAGGAATTCAGTTTATGTTAATGACGATTTTTCACGCATTTTGTGCTATAAATGCTAGCAGCTCGAAGATTATGCTATTTTGCGTAAACGACACGTAGAAAGCTTTGTTTCCGAGACTTGATGTTGTAAATAACGAAGAAAGGATCAAGGAGATCGGGGTGTCTATCCAGTTACAACAATAAAGCAAGTACACCTGTAACGGTGGTGCCAAGCACCGGAGCAGCACGGAGAGAAAGAAAGAGAGAAGACAAGAGAAAGCAGCCGAAAGGGTTGACAAGGTTCATGGTAATTGTCACCGTTGCTTCGTCATTTTCATCACAGGCCAGGGGCAAAGCTCCCTGAAAGCTCTACAAATTGCATACCCCTTGCGTTCCATTCACCGTGAAGCCTTGGAGGGGAGCCATAAATTTTCATTATTTTATAGTGAACGCCTCGCTTATATCCGCAACAAGCGAAACAAGAAGAAAAGGCAGAAAGGAGAGACACGGAGGAGGAGGAGACAATGAGCAGAGGGAAGGCGGGGGTTAAAGAGGGAAGAACAGGCGAAAACTCTTGGCATGAGATAAAGTCTGCAGGCTCCATTTTGCTTTTGCATGTCACTAATCCCGCTCTCTTTCTACTCTCGTTTATAATTTTATATCTCTAGCATGTTCTTTATTTTTCATTGATTTAATTATAACACTTTTTTGTAACTCTTTTTAGTTTAATTCTCGATGAGAATTCTCTAAATATGAATATTTTATGGTGAGTGTCGCGCATGATACTTTTAGTATACAATTCCTATTTATTTTTTATTATTGAGTGTCTCATTTATCATCATCATAATTAATATATATAGCGCTCCATAATGGTAAAAATTATTAAATGACTAAATCACAATCTTACTAATAATAATCAAGGTGTTGAAAAGTTAATTCAGCGTGAAAGTCACAGTTTTCTTTCTTTGAACTTTCTTTTTTATTACGGTATAGCCATTTTCATGAGTGCCGCGAGTACCAGGGACAATAATCATTAATATTCTTATCGGAACCTTTTGCCCGCCTCGTATTCCTCCGCGTTCCCTTGACTTTAATTCTACAGCAGTTTCCTTAATAAATTTTTGCCTTCATGTTGAGGGAAAGCAAGTTCGGCCTTCGTCAAGATCCTTTGCGAATCCCGTGTCGTGAAAGCGTCACGGCCTCGGTTACTATGTGGAAACAGCCGTAGAAAGAACCTGGGTCCTCGTGATGATTTACACCCCCGCCCGCAGTGCGACTTGAAGTTTCCAACGGGATGCCACGGTAGGTGGGTAGGAGTTACGCTTATTAATTGACGATTTATAATTGCCAGGAGCTAGTCCGGTTCGCTGTATGGGGGCAAAACCGAAGTTGCGTACACCCCCCAAGGTGCTGCCGCTAATAGGGCGGTATCCCGACGTTTAATTAGCCTGCCGCGAGATCTATGGATCCCCTCGCGCTATGCTCCTTCCTGCCTTTCTCCTGACCACTTTCTATATTCCTTCGTTCTCCCACAAATAGAACGCCGAGGGTTCGGCATCACCGCGGCGACGTCAAGATTCTCGTAATCGATCATGTAGAAAACACGAATATATCTGTAAGACAAAGAGGCTGAAGATGAAGAGATGGTACTACATGGACGATTTATGTTTATATTAGATTTTAGGATTTCTTAACCGATTTGAACTTTCGAAGAATTTTTGATGTCACATGAGAAAATATATTGCGAACAATAATTACAAAACAACGTGTTGTTCTTGTGGTGAAAGTTCCGGAAAATTGTAGCGGAGTCTATTAACATTTTGTTACTGGATAAGTAGACCGTGAATGAGAGTTTGAATATCCGATGCTGCTCCGAGCTAAATCATTTTTACTTACAATAAAGTTGTCTTTACATTATCAACTCACCTGCGAGATTCATAATAGAGGTGCAAAGGTCGATCACATAAAACACCGTGTGGGAGAGTCGAACATTGTCTGATACCACGAGGCCACCCATGCGCTTTAATTTATTATAGTTGCTTAGCACGAGGATCCTCAGGGCTGATCGAGGTTCCTCGACGAGGTACGGAGTTAGACGTTCGTTGTTTCTAACCAGTTTCTTACCAGTAATATATTTTGATTTTTTTCGGATTACGAGTCCCCGGGCTACGAAAAATCGGTCGTCGCGTTATGTGCTGTATGTTCCATCAGTGAAGCGTTTAGGCGATCGGTTCTTTTTTACGAGTCCACGAGCAGCGTGCACGAATCGCCCTCGAAATATGATAGCGATCTCGAAGGGTGGTACCCGAATGCGTGTGGGCGTCGTACGGATGGATAGACGGTGAAGATGGAACAGGGAAGGGGTGTCAGCAAAGAGCCGGAGAAAGATGATCGTTGGTTACAAATAACCGGCCTAAAGGCGAAATCGCTGCCCTGTACTTCGCAATGAGTTATCGCCGTCATAGGCCCTGAATTAAAGTAATCGGGCGTGTATACTCAGCGGGATACATGCAAAACGGGACAAATGAACCTTCTGTTTTGTTTCGTTTAATGTATATATTTAATCGCTTTGAGTGTGTCTTCTAACATAGATCGTTCTACCGAGTTTGCATTAATCTTCAGAAACGTCTCCTTTACTTAGGCACATTATTTAATATTAACAATCCAGGAAGATTTTGATAAATTGGTCTCTTTAAGAGGGAAAATAAAATCTTATTCTGGAATTAGGATTTTTGTCTCTTTTTTTTAAGTGAATTTTGTTTTAACAAAATCTTCAATTTTTTAATTCTGTTAGTTTTAATTTTTGTTTAAAATTTCATTAACTTAATTAAAGTATAAAATAATATTCAAATAATCTATTTCACGTTAAGCTGTACTTTAAGTTTATTTTATGATAAATTTAGAGGATAGATAATTATAAATACTAATCTGCGTGCGTAATGTAATATTTATCTTACCGTTGCACTACATGAAATTCCATTCTTACTAAAAATCGTGTTTGCATGAGAATTAATTAGGAGTGAGGGATGTTGTCGATCCTGTCTGGCTGCGGCCCTGGCTTCGCCCGCTGGGTGAGTCCTTTAAATTACTCTGCGCGCGGGAAACAATAAACTCGCGAAGTTTATAGCAGCGACCCGACCGAAAGAGGGAAACGATGGACTCTCGGTTTAATTTCACGAGAACCACGTCGGAATAGGAGTACGTGGGTTGTGTACGTGCTTCCATATAGGCGTAGACACGCGTGGCTGCAAGAAAACGGGTACCCTCGCCGAAAGGGCGAAATAATATTCAGATAATTACGGCACGCAACTTTAGTTTTGTAAATTGATGCAAAATGATTAATCATGCAAACCCAGCAAATTGTTCAGTCTACCTCGTTATTTGTTTCGTGTAAAATTTTGATGCTACTAAATAGGATAGGGCTGCAAGAAAGCAGCGACCAATCAGCGGATAAAGTATTATTCGGATTATTATAAATCTACTTTAATTTTAGAAATTAATTGCGCAATAATCATTTATATACATTTAAATCATTCGATCTATTTTGTTTTATTTACGAATTTATTATTGCCATTATCTGATATGAATAGATTTTATAAATCGAAAGCTATTATATAAGAAAATATAAACTTACAGAAATATTTTTTTATATTTAGCATTTATATTTTCTGTATTAAATTGATTTATTCTAAGAAACTACGCATGCACATATATTAGAATATAACAGCAACCGTGCAGTAATATAAATATGAATTATATCATCAGTGAAACTATTGAACTTTATTTTATATATATATATATATATTTATTTATTTATTATTGTACACTTTTATTATACTCAATTTCTTATTTTAACAGCGCTTTATAGACGCTGCGTGCCTCGGGGCTGTCGCAGGCAATAACGAAATTTGCCTTCCCGACTTTTACTCTTCTGCCACCGCCTTTCTCCCTCTTCCACTTCCTCTATTACCATCGCTCTTCCCTCCCCGACCGACGTCTTGCAAATCGCATCCGCATCTTTTTTCTCCGCGCCTCCACCTCCGCAGCGTTTTCGCGCGGTATGTAAATGGAACTTTCAGCCGGCGTAATAAACGCGCTTTGCGATCGTGGCGTTTTACCTGGAACGATTTTTGTCGCGTCTCGGGGGGCATTGTAATCGGCCGCATTGATATCCTTTTCCTCTTGGAATCGACCGTTCTGAATCTCCCCTGTGCCCTTGCTCCCTGTTAGTTTTTCCATCTGCTTTTTTTCTTCCGCATTCGTCCTGTTCGTTTCGCGTCGCTTCTTCGACATCGGTTTTTCAGGTTCGGCTAGTATCCGAACTGCATATACCGCGCACGTGCCCGGAATTTTACGGCAGAGCGATTAGATTTCGGATTTACCCCGCATCGCGTCGCGCGATATCAGGTGTACTTTTCGAATGCGCACGAGGAAGTACTTTCATTCTCGAAGTATATCCTGATTCCGGATGCTCTGAGCTTTCAAAGAGATAGCAAGAAAGTCAAAGTATCTGCTCGAAAACGTGATTGGAATCGGATTGTAGCTGTAACATTCTAACAATTCTTAAACGTTGTTCTCATATCTCTAGAAAGTTTATAAGTTATACTGCGGTATCTTAGTAATACGAATTTTTTTCAAATTACTATCTATGAGTTAAAGTCAGTTACAGACAATCTCTAATGCACATTAAATTTCAGAATAGAAATTTGACGCATTTCTGTTCATATTTCTTACGTTATATATTCTAATACATTGTCTGATATATTTCTGATATATTCTAAAATTTATATGTACTTTGATTTTTGAATCGTTTTTGATATTACGCATAAAATTACAAATAAAATATTTTCCTGAATTTTGACGTGAATTATAGGTTGTCTAAAATGGGCTTTAGATTCAGTCAGAATTTAAAAATAATCTGTGTTATCTAAATGTTAGGATTACAGTTCGTATTTAAATCTATGACTTTGCATTCAAGCGCAGAATGCCATTGAGTAGGATTATTTGTTCTCAACGAGAACTAGTAAATAAATATTTGCATGGTCACCAAAGGCGAGGCGAGAGCTCGACGATAGCATTAGGTCGTCGACGACAGAGAGACATCGAACCTCCATTATTTGCTTCAGCTCTGAGACACAATCAAATCGAACTGACGCCCATGCCTCGATTCCTTTCGCTCGCGGATCCTCTGTATTTCCGTGACCCTCAAACAACGCGAAGACGAAAGAGAATGGGTTGTACACACACGCACACAGCTCCGTGCTTAAGACGCCGTAAAAAGGCGAGGCAATGGCAAGAGACATAGGCAGAGGAATCGCGAGAGCGGGCAATGGAAAAAGAGTTCGGTTTCCCGAACGAATTGCGACTCCACGGACCAGAGGAATGCGTAGGTATCCTCATAAAACATCAAAGCTACGACGGGAATGATTGAAATTGTTTCCTCGACCACCGGGTCGTCGTGGAGAAAGTCCTCGTACTTCCGCCGGACCCGTTTCAACTTGGATTCGTCTAAATCTTAGGACTCGTGCCCTCTTCCGTCTTTCACGACCGATTCCTCGATTGTCTTCCGCGGACAACAAATTACATTCCGACGCTATGTCGTTCCTCCATTGATTTTCTCGGCGCGTACTCCGTTGTTTCGTTGCTTTATAGTTCACCTTTCTACGTTGTCTTCACTTGTCTTCACTTGTCCTCAACTCTTTATGATATCACGTATGTTTACTGGAGCGTAATTTCTTTCCAGCTGCAAATTTTAATTTTTATATGTCCAGAAGATTTATGAGTTTGCACGATTACGATTTCATCTAAAAGAAATATCGTATTCTATCTTTTAGTGCGAATGTTACGTATTCATTTCGTAACAGCATATACTTGTATTTATCTTTTGCATACACGATGACGTAAGAGATATCGTTGAAACCTTAGTTCGGAAGCGACTCACGGACTAAGGTTGCCGTCTTTATCAAATCTTTATTTCCTTCTATTGGAAATCTCGGTCAAACGAGAAATCCTTATCAGAAAAATCGCAAAGAGAGTACGGACTCGGTTCTGGATATTACCTCCGTTGCGAAGGTAGAAAGAGACGTACTCGAAAAAAGCTTCCACCATCCGCCGCGGCGGCGGCAAATTATACGAATGACGTTATCGCAGAAAAGTAATTTGGTTCCATGCTAATAGGCCCCCTTTTTTCCGCCCCACCACCAATTTCACGTCCACTCTTTCTCTGAATAATGCATAGGTTGAACTTGGGTTTGATAACGGCACGAAGAAGCTTCTCTCGGACCATTGAGAAGAGAAGGGAGGAACATCATTTCCCACTTAGTTCGGTATTAAAAGGGATTCGGGTCGTTCTATTCTCGGTTCAAATGTACGCTATGTGCAATGAAGGACAAGTGCCCGTCCAACTAAAGTCCGCGACAGTTATCGAGAATGTACCGTAACACTATATAGGTATTGTATGCTGAACGAATCCTTTTCAATGGGAATATCGCTCACCGAATAATATTCAAGTTAATAACGCGTCGATCAGTATAATCCATTGCGGCCAATTATAATATCACTCTTGTTGACGGATTACAGACAAGTGGTATATCAAAAGTACAATTTCGATACCCAAGAGAGATATTGCATTGTCGCGATTATACGTATATTTTTAATCATAACACAGTTATATTATTTTTCTTTGCTTTTTATATTTCCACAAGTATTAACTCGTTACAAACGGAGGTATTTCACGTCCAATCAATTCCATGAACATTTTTCGTAACTTTGAAAGATCCCTCACTTCTTATATTTTATCTTTTTCTAAAAGCACAAACATTCTACAAACTTGAAAGTATATTCATGAATTTTTACAGATTTTTTGAATCATTTTAAATAAATAAAACAGTGGCTCGAAATATCCCCGTTTGTACGGAACGGGTTAATACTCGTGGAAATATAAAAAGCGAAGAAAAATAATATAATTGAGTTATGATTAAAAGTATAATGCGACCGTTTTTCACATGATGATAAGTGTTAAATTGCATATACATTTTCTAATATGCACAGAGCGACTGTATACATCGCTTGTTTCAAAATGTCAACTCGCTGAAATAATAAAAATAATCATTGTGATGTATGGCAAAGAGTATCATATAAAGATCTGATAACAAACACATATACAATTGTCTTATTACCGAAATAATTTGCGGATCTTCTGCCTTGTAACGATTTATTCACTTCGGAACATGAGAAAAGTTCGTTTACTTTCCGATATGCCTAAACGAGATCCCGAGTGAGCGACAGAAGGATGGAAATGAGTTCGGTAATACGTAAACAAGCGAAGAAGGGACTCAAGGATTCCAGAAGAGAAAAGAAAGAGGAAGGATGTACGACGGTGCGATCGAACGGCCGCGAAGAGGCAAAGTTTCGAGAATCGGAATCAGACGGAGATCCCTTCCGCCCCCGGGTATATACAACTTGCTCGTGGCATCGGGGATGCTCGTGCGTAGCTGCGAGCAGGAGAAGAGATAAGGAGAAGGTGAGGAAGAGAAAAGAGGAGGCAGATACTGAGACGTGAGGGTACTCAAGCGTGACCCTCGTACTTCACCACTGTCGCCGCCGGGTATAGGAGACAAACAGCCGCGTATCCTCCGCTTTCGGTAATCAGCCGGACATACATAAACATAGGCAGTCGGGAAGAAAAACGGAGAAAGGAATGGAAAATGGATGAGAAGCGTTCGCTGCAGACATAATGTTCTCGAAGGGAGCCCCGATCGTCCCCCGTGCGCGAACTTACGTCTACGTATCAATAACATTCTAGCCTGGAAGGTGCTTCCGGTAATGGACTCACGTAAGGGTACTTTGTCACCGATGTAGAATCTCCTCGCGATCCGCTCAACATGTTAAAAGGTCTAGAAGCTTGAATACTCGCGTGTTAAAAACCTGATCGTCGTAAGTTCACGTTGCGTTAGTATGCAATATCTGTTTTCTTTTTCAAGAGTAAATCCTCGCTTAATTTATAATGCGACTCATGAGAAAATTCATTTTGTGTTAAATAGTATATACTATTGTACTGTTAAATGATAATCACATAAATTTTGAATTCTTCGCAAGAAAATATTATTTAAACGAGAAGGGGAAAGGGCTATTTATTTGTGTATTTATTGAAATATTATTTATTTGTGATATTATCTTACGATATACTGGCCTGTATATAAATATCATGTATTTTTCTTATAAAATGCAAATTAGAATACGATGAGCAAAATAATTCTGTGGCAAAAAATCTGAAAACAAATCTATTGTATTTCTATTTTCGTAACTCGATGTGAAATTTTCTATATAAAATCGCTTATAAGAAATATAATCGATAAAACAAAAGATTCCATTGTCGACTTTACGCCCTACGTGCCGTATTGAACCTGATAAGTTAGGATTGTGTTTATTCTGCCTTATCGGTAACCCAGATCTACAATCTGCGGACTCAGCGCAACTTCTGGTACTCGGAGAAGCGGGACCTTTCGAACCGACTTCAGTTCGATCTTGGTTGAAAGCGTATTCGTACGATTGCTGTTTGCCAACCGCAAAGTTTGACGTGTCGCGATCTAAGGAGCAAAGGGTGAAGGGACTGAGGAGAAGCGGGACGCGAATAACGACGACGATCGGATTTGCGAGTCCGTCGAACGCTCACGTTTGTTGAATCCAGCTGGAGCCCTTGAGACGACGCGGACGAGATTAGTCTGTCTTCGGGTAAGCGCGCGCGCTCGCGCAGAGTCGGTGAAGGGTTATCCGTATTTAATTAAACTGTTACTTCGCATTGATTGCCAAACTTGGGCCCTGGGCCGCTCGCTGCAGAGAAGATTATCGAAGTTCGCCGCGCTTCTACTCAGGTCATATCGAGAGGCTGCCAGGCAATCTCGCAAACTTCCAGCCACGCGATAGCGCCAACCTTCTTTGTCAGTCCCGCTTTATTACTACCTTCCGAGAAAGCCGATGCAGTTATCAGCATCCGTATCAGGAAAAAGTTAAAAAAAATTCTAAAGTCGAGAGTGCAAACACGGAACAGGCGGTTACCGCTTTCAACAGGTCTAAACTCTAAACTGTTTCATAAATCTGTCAGTCAAGATAACACTTGGACGCAAACATCAAGAAAACGTCTAAAAGATGTTTATAATAATTATGTACTGTCATCGCGCAAGAAGATACAAATCGGAATCGTTAATTATTAATTTCGCGCTGCGAACTTTACATTCGCAGACGTTATCCAAACGGCGTAAAACAAGCTCCGCGATCAATTTGAATTGCTTATGGCGATGTGTGTAATAGATACGTTGAATGGACGACAAACGATAATCGCGATAGCGATGCCGCAAGAAGCTAGTTAGTAGCGGTTCCGGTTTTGCATCATGATAGTGACAGGGATGTAACAAACTGTTAACTAGCTCCTTGTAGTGAGTATCTGTGGTCGGGAAAAGAAAAGTTCGGAATGCAGTGCTCGTCCCGCGCGATCACCCGCTGCAATGATTTGACGCGAGGTGAAGTAGTTGCAGCTGCAGTTTCCCGCAAGTTTGCGCGATGATCTTGGCAGGGATGTAATATCTAACCGGTAAGCGGTTTAGTGATACTTCAGGACAATGCACTTCAGTGAATGTTGGATAATCCACCGTGCATAACGCATCGCATCAATACTGTCGACTATGTATGTATTTCTCTATTGAAAGTAACACAAAGATTTCGTGATGCCACGAAAATTAATGATTAGATATTTGAAACAGGACTGTTTAGCATAATTTCAGGCGTCAACTTATTGCGATAAAATTATCAAGATTTTTTAAAATTTATTATATTACTGATAATTTTAAATTTTAACGATTTTGCTATTTTGAAGTATTGTATTGTTACTATGCTAATTTTATACAGCATGTTTAAAAGAAGGATATTCGTAATATTTGATCACGCCATTTTCGACATAAGGACATACCAAATTGCATGTTATAGTGTGTTCGTAACCCGAATCATAATCTTGTCAGGAAACATTGGGAGTTGCGTGTAAGCGATCTCAGAGCGATTGGTAGCTATGAGGGTAGCCGTTGTACGTTCGTTGCGATAGAGAAGAGCCTTCCAGTGCATTCTTCCCCCGCGCCATGTTTGCGCTACCCTACTTGCTGAAACGCAAGACCGGCGTCTCCCGTCGATCGAGGGGTAGGCGAGCGCGAGCAAGCGGGAGTTTCATTTAAGTTAGAAATTGCTTCTTCCGTAGCGATGATGGGCCGCAAATTGGGCGCGAAACAGAACGCGAAGGAGAGGAGTCTCGAACGAGGACGAGATGACGAGAGACGAGAGACGAGACAACGAGGGCGCGAACAAGGAGGATGCGTGAACGAAAGAACGTATCGATTTTTTATTTATGCGCGCGCCTGTCTAGCGAAAATGCGCGAACGGCGGTCCTAGCACTAGCTGTAATTTGGAAGACAGCGTCGCGATATCGCTGTCGGAGTGAGTCGCGCGGGTTTATCACGCAAAGCAACGGTGAGACGTCGTCAGTTGTAGGATCAAACGAAGTGTTAACGAGCGTCTAACCCGCCGGAGCAGAACCGATCGTTACGGAGATATTCGCGATGATAGACGCTCGTTAATGCGAGGCGACGCAGATGAAATCCGATATTCTATATGAGCAACAGAGGACATTTTTTTGTACATCAAAATGCCCAGTCATCGTGTTCTTCGATATAACGAGCTGTGATTATCCGAAAGGCGACAAAAGCCCACGGCTAAAGGGTATTTGATAAATCGTCGTGCGCGATGTTATTAACGATGTGTAAATATATTTGTAAAATGCATTGGTAAGAGTGATAACGTTCAGAAATAATTAAAACATTCGATGAAATGCGATAAAAAATTATTTATTTATTTACAATTATTGAAATGTAGGCGTGCACTTGTCAAGAGAAAATGTCATACAGCGGGGAGAGAGAGAGAGAGAGAGAGAGAGAGAGAGAGAGAGAGACTAATTATCTAAGAAATTTATAATATGTAAGGGAGGCTTTTCGGAAGAAGCGACGAGAGTTTCTTCCTTCGTGAATATCGAAAATCGAGGGAGACGTGGATTAGAGTGCACGACCGGAATTTTGTGGCGAAATCCATTTCTGTGCCGGAACTATGACCGACCCAGGAGGGCTTTCAACCAGGACGAATGAATGCCCCGAAGGGGGGATTACTTCCGTCTCATTAACGTGGCTCGCGATTCCGTGCGCGGCGGAATTGAGAAATTCGTCACGCCCGCCGTTCGTACACTGACGAAAATCCTAATTCATTCGGCACTCGACGATGAAAACGGCGATTGCGCCGACTGTTAATCAGAGAATGATGTAACGTGATTCATTTCGTCTTTCGTGCAAATGATGATTTGTGTTTATTATTTCTCATTTGTTTGCAAGAAAAATTGAAGAGACGATTAACATAATCGAAAACATTAGCAATTGGCTTAGAGTATATACAGGGCAATGTAATGCAATTGATCAAAATACGAATGCATGCTTTGATACGAAAGTACAAATAATGCGTATTACTAATAATGCGCATTCATACATGCGAAAGAGTTACCATGTAATTAATAATCTAATCTAATTAATTAACGAGAAAAAATATCAGATATCTATATGCTGTGAAAATCTCATAAAATGCGAAAATTATTTTTTTATTTAAGATATTTCTTAAAAATCTATTCTATCACAAAATTAAAACAGTTTTACAAAGTATTTTTATTTTTGTTAAATTATATCTCATTAGGCATAATATATATATAAAATCACTTTGGCTTGTAATGAATTCTTAACTTATAAGGTCTTCCGTGAACAATAATACGGGTTTTCTCATAATTCAGCGAATGTCATCTTCGTATGATCGAAGGCGTCGCTATTAATCCGGAATGCTTCATGGCGCACTGTGCAACGATAATGTAATCGTCTAATACACTCCCCCGGATGACGCGATGATTTCCACTGTCATGCTAATCCGCGTAGCCCGTAATTGCGCGTTTATGCGCACTCGAGAGCCGGATTGACCTCGAGCATTATGCGTCCAGGATGTGTCCCGGGTCTGTCATGGAGGGGGAGGGAGACGACAGGAATTATTTGCTCGTGGAAGAATAGAAGCGTATGTATGATGGATGGCGCCAGCGTGTTGTCACGTTGAGGGAATAGGTAGAGGCCGTCATGCTGGAGATTGAAATCCGCAAGTTTCTCCCGCTTTCCTTTTCATCTCGCTGAGGCGCGGAGTCGTCGCAGTCATTATGATTCAGCTGAAATCTTAATGGAGTATCGAGAATTGCGGTAGGATGTATATTACGAGTCTCGCCGATCTCGCATTACGCCCAATAAAAGGGGAGATCTCGCCAATCATATCTTTTTTTCCGGAAACGAAAGTCGCACCGGAGATTCGATGCTACGTCACGTGCGCTCGCTTTATTATCGCGATGCTGAGTACATCTCCATTATAACGCTTCTATTCATTCGTGAAAGTTTCTTACGGCTCATGGCGTATATATTTAGGCGTCATCGAGAAATCTTTATCATTCTGCCATCCGCGGATGAATCTCCCATTACATGTGGTATGCATCGTGTTGCGCACAGATATTTTCCCTTTTTCTTTATTTTTTTGATCGGCCGATACAGTTGGTAGCGGCTGCGCGATGAATTGATTTACTCGTCTTACGCCGCGACTGCAGCGATAAATACCTATCACGTGCAAGTGTCCGCTATGTTGAGTACGGAGTTGGCCGTAGCTAGTTGGTTTCCAGGTGGTACGCGTTGGATGAAGGTGGTACAGGATGGGCTAGACGGGCTCCGAGATATGGTGTATACCTTCGGAGCGATACGTCATCCCTGACAAGCCGGCGTGCCGATAACCCCCCGTCTACGACAAACCCCGTGTGTGGCCTCACACCTCATCGCCGCAAGGGCCATCCATCATGTTTGAGTAATGTAGGGGAACGATTTCGCGTTATTGCGAATGACCGACTCTGTCGCACATGTCCTTTTACCGTTCTGTCTCTTCCCGTGGATTATCTTCAAAAGATTTGTTCCGTTAACGTGATGAACTGATATCATCGCGCATTCACGATGGCTTAATGCTGCCTTTCGCGATCAAAGATTAGTTGAGCAAACAGAAAGTGAAAAAAGTATGACACCTACTTGATGAAATAAATTATGATATGTTATCTTTTATTATTAGCGCTCGGATAATTCTTTATTTCTTATTCTGAAAAAGAAGGATTAGATATTTAATTTTTATTGAATTAAGTAATATTTATTGTTGCCAATGTAAACCTTATGCAATATGAAATATCAGGAAAAAAAATACATATAAATAGAGGAATTTACTCACCGTTATGGACGAGCAGCGCAGACTCACGAGCAAGAGTGATAAGGTCACTATCAGTGAGAGTTTCGTCAGATGCGTTACCGGAAGTCGGTGTGTCGCTGAGACCGGCACCACTGCCGGGCATATGATACAGGGGATGTTGTTGTTGCTGTTGATACGCACGCTGCTTGTGTTGACTTGTGTTGTAATTATGGTGAGATTGGTTGATTTGATTATTTTGTGGATAGGCACGACTACGCAAACTGGAGGTATTATCCTCACCCTCGCTGCCACTTAGACTGTAGGCCGGATAAAGCCGTCCCTTCCCTGAAACAAAAGTCGAAATAACTTGTTAATATCTCTTTTTACTATAGCTTCATAAATTAAAAGCTTTTTGACGGCAGTAATAATAAATTACGCTGATTTCTAGAAAACTGCTTTAAAATGTTAATCAGAAATGATATTGACAATAAACATATATTAATTAACTTAATCAATAATTTCAAATTTGTTAAAAAATCAGTACTAAAATTACGATTGTGAATTAGAAAATATTTATATTCTTACACAAAGAACGATTTTGCTGAGAGATAAAAAATTTTTACCAAATACAGATCTGAAAATAACTTTGTTGGACTATCAAAATAATTTTGTTGGAATCTTAAAAATAATGAGCGATGTTGCAAAAAAATTTTGATATTTTAGCAATTAGTGAATAAGTCAGTTGAGGATGTTATACTTTGAGTGTTTTACATAATTATTTTGATGGTTAAACAAAATTACTTTTCTGATCTGTATCCAACTAAAGTTTTAAATTTTTCAGCAAAATCATTCTTTGTAGATATTTTTATTTATATTTTTTTATTATTTTATTTTAAATACAATTTTCATAAAACGCATAACATGTAACGCATAAAATAGAGTAGTCACAAAGTACCTATATCGTCGTTTAATTTCAGAGTTCGCTCTATCGCGGCACGAGATCTGACAGGGTTTGCGTTTGTCACAAAGAGAACAAAATACCGCTGGTATCTCAGTGCAAGCTGTCGCAACATCGGAAAGAGATCGGCGCGACGACCGAGGACGCAAGAACGTGCAACGCATTAGGAGACTCTGAGGAGGAGCTGGGAAAACAATCCTAGCATCACGAACACTTGCACAAATAGTGAAGAAACGCGAGACTTCCGCATCCTTCGGCGCTGCGCGGAGATCGTTCGAGAGGAAATATCCGGTGCGGATGTCTTCCTTTTGGATACTCACAATTGGCCTCTATGATTTCATCACTCCCACTTTACTCGAAGCGGTCCCGCGAGACTGACGGTCGCGTGACACCTTAATATTTTTTTCTGGGATAATAATAGCGCGTAAACGCGGGCTTCCGACTATCGACGGAGAAGGCTAATCGGCCCCAAGAGTGTGCTCGTAGTTGTCATCGGAGATGTCTCAGGAATGTGGATCCCCCGTGACGGCAGATGCCGCGTGATGACGAGTGAGAAAGAAAACCGGTTTTCGGCGACGAGATGGAAAAGAGAGAGGGAGACTGGTACGTTATGGAAAAAGCTGATGGTGCGACGACCCGCCTCGTTATGGCGATGCCTTCGGGATAAATCGCGCGAAAACTTTGATCGATGCCTCCCGCCTTTGACCTCTGACTCCTCGCGCGGCTTGTGCGGAGTCTTGCATGAGCGAGCCGTGCTATCGGGACATCGATATCGCCAAGTCGGTTTTCTTCCCTGAATCGGCGTCTTTGACACGCCGCTGGCCGATCGATCGATCTGTCGCCAAGAGTTACGTCGTGCCGGAGAAAAAAGAGGCAGAGGTTCGTTAGCATCTCGTTGAGAAGCGAGGGATGAGAAATCGTGTTTCTCGATAACCCTGCGCTTCCTCAGCGCCGAGACAAAATGGTTTATGGGTGGACGTGTATCAGTGTCCCAACGACGGAATCGATTATCGACAAGTCCGTGGATGCTGAAGAGAGGAAGAGGGAGAGAGAGAGAGAGAGAGAGATCGGATGGAAATTGTAATTCGATTAACCCTTGATTTGATTGCGTGTTCGATATGAAACGCGCAGAATTGTATCTTTTTAATTATTTTAAATTAAGCAATACAGTTACATAGTCTTTCCGTTGAGGCATTCCGACAGATTGATAAATATCGTTTCTGTTTATCTTCGACGTTGCAATCATCAGCTCCTTTTTGTCGAGCTTCGGATTTGAATACAATATGGCTTTGCTCGAAGGCTCTTCTCCGCGTGATGGATGAAGTTAGAGCGAAATGCAAATGTTATTAGTGGTATCTATCGGTAGCGCGTAATTCGACATTCAATTATGGTTTGCGCCGTATCGGACATAATGCATCGCGCGCTCATCACGATCTATATGTATATGCATGCCACCCTCGTGTGTACAAATAATCTTCTGACGCGGGATGGACGCGCATAAAGGAGATTCTATTCGGCAGCATTGTTAAAAGCAAAAAAGGTACTGTTACCAATCACGACGCGGCGGTTAGAGGGGTCCATTATAATTAGGTTTGACCGTGCATACCGTTAATGGACACAATATACGGAGCTGCGTAACAACGCGACTCGCTAACCGAATTATTCTGTCGCTCCCTCCGCCTATCTTGCATCCCCTCCTCCTGCCCCCTCCATTTCCGTCGTTGCCTCCTCCTTTTCCCGTCCTCCTTCTCTTGTCCCATTGTTTACTTTTGTCCGTCCATCCACCAAACAGCCCCAGGCTAAACAAACTTACGGGATTTTAACGCTTAACAAGCTTAGTGATCTTGTAATTGAGTTACTGCAGTCTGTCGCGGATGGAAATCGTAAAAATTTTTTCCCGCGACAGGTTCTGCGAGTTGCAACGATAGACGAACCGCGATCTCCTTTGTTGCTCACGGTTATGGGGGCCCCACATATAATACGTTTTACTGCATATCGAATAAACTATGCGTGTTTCCAGCAGCAAACGACGTCCGCATATTACGCACAACATTAAACCGCGCATCCGAGAGGATAACCCTGATACGAACCTCGTACGCGTCCCATACGTTGCAAATACTAAAAAATATTTTTCGATCTTTAAATTTTACAGTACATCAAACGTGTCGCAAATAAATTTGTGATGTCACAGTACATACGAGAGATCGAACGTTACACGTAAATACATCAAAAAAACAGTCATCAATATTGAGAAATGATGCCTTAAAATTTTATTGCGAATTATGCAAAGAATAATTGTTTTTAAAAAATAGTTTTGGCATAAAAGTTTGAAAAAAAAAATTTAAATATACATATACATAGACATTTTCCTTGGAATACATATGCGTGATTTCAGGCTCTTTTATTGAAAAGGAACGGATTGAGATTTGAGTCTACATCGTGACAAAATGTGAGAGGGAAAACCTAGACGCGGCTTGAAACGATACAGGAAAACGTATACGCGGATACTCGCTTAAACATTTTCTATTTTCCTGCGGTAAGTGAGATTCTCTTCGAATTTCACGTATCCATAATACATTATCGGGTTACCATGAGGGAGCATTGTGGCCACCATAGAGACTCCGTTCGTATATATCGAGCACTCTTAGCGCGCGTATATATGAAAGCTTGTAAATTTCTTCGTAACCTTCAACGCGGATTAGGTTAACCCCTATATATCACCATAATTCCCATGTTACCGCAACTAGACACGCGTGTGTATTCCATTATAATCTATACTTCCATAACTACAACGCAGATATACGAGGCGTGAAATTTATTATATGTGATGAAGAAATGATACTTCTGTAAAGATACATGATTTTGCAAATCTCAACAATTTGCGGAAATTAATTGCAAGCAGATATTACTTTTCTCACCATCTTTTTCTCTGTGTACATGAAATTTTCATATGATACATGAGGAAATTGATGCTCTTCTGCGACATCCGACTTTGCAGCAGGTTCAATTTCGTGCACAGTACGACGTTTGTTTTATATTATATATTTGAGCATGCAGGTGAATATTCCGCAAATATCGTGACATAATGTTATGTTTCAACACGCACAGATAATGGACTTATAAAATATTTTCCGGTAACGAGAACAGTGAACTTTTCACTGTCGTGCTACTTATGAGGTAGAAACATCTTTTCTATCGGTTACAGTATATAAATATTTGCATAGATCATAACTATAACAAAAGTATAAATAAACGAGCAGACATAACATACTTGCAAAACTGGAACAATAAGTATATATAATCTGTTAGATTATTCACGTGCAATTTAACAACATAAAATTTCGTTATTTAGTCGTTATTAATTCGTAGATGTAACAAACAAGAACGTCGATTTATTGTTCAAAAATATCGGCTCTATATTATCAGTGAATTCAGAACTTGTACATTCTGCGCTACATGAGTTCGTTTATTAAATTTATTACATCGTAACTGTGTTTTCCCTGTGCATATCGATCATTTTATTAATCAATTATTGATTTTCATCAGACAATATTGATTTTTATTGCTCTGCTAATTTTGTCTTGCGATATCTGACGTATTATATTTATTATAATTGTCAATAATAGTAACAAGTTTTTTTATTAATATTAATAGCAGATTTTAATTTTACATGTAAATGATTTAATTCCTTTTTAATATAAATAGATAATTCATGCACAGGAATAAAATTGTGTGATTTTAATAAAACAAGAAGAATGAGTTGCTGCATATTTTATGATATTTTAATTTTTTGTTTTATTAAAACCACAAGAAAAAATATTTTTTCCATGCAATTTTATTTTACGAAATATGAAACAAAATATCTGTAACGAAAAGTAATAATAATAAATTTATTTTAATTTATAAATATTTTTCGACGAAAATAGGATAAATCTCATAGATGAAATTCACACAGACATTTGTTATTTATCAAATAGACATTCTATTCGATGTATAATGATATCAAGCTATTCATCGAAATTATAATAATTTAATATGTAAAAGACAGAATATTCAGCACTTGTATTTTACATTTTATATTAAATATTTTGTACATAACAGATCGGCTGGATTGGCGGCCTTGATACTTGTTTTTTTCGTATGTCACGTTACACAAGGTCGCTGTTCTATTATTCGCGCGCCGAACAAACGGGACATGTCGCGAGCAGCTCCGTGTATCGTCGCATGACTCCACGAAACACGATCGCGACAAGGAGAAAGCGTTATCGCTCCCTACGAACAATTTGCGATTATACCGCGCGCGATTAATAGATTTGCACGATTGACGATCCGTATTGCGGTTATTTGAAGCAGATATCTCATATGGTTGATTTATCGAGATCAAACGGTAGAAAATAGAAGTTGTAAATTACTATTTCAAAATGCTGACAGGTAAACAATTATTTCTTAAATACAAGTGTATCTCACATCGCGTTTTAAACTTTTCATCGATATAAAAGTATTTTGCTGAGTGTTTTTGAATTGAATAATTAAAATGGCGGAAAGCTAGATATATATTGGACGGTGTAATTTTGAACGATTCCACCGCGTCTTTATTATATAATTCGACTTTATCATATCGTATAAAATAAAAAAAATCATCGCAATATTAATTTTTTGATCATTAACGGAACGGACAAGTATAGAACGGATTGATTTCGATAGCATCGCAACGCACTTAATTAAAACAAATATCAATTAATTCTGTATTTTAATGTTTTGTTATCGTATAGCGTAGACGCAATGTTTATCGATGTTGAATCGTTGAAATTCTTTGTTGTTCGAGATTGTCCGTTATGTTTATTCGCGAGATGTTGCGTGTGTCAAACTTAGCGATCGGTGAGATCGTATTTTTCTGTTACAGTACAGCAAAGTGTATAATCGCGTGATTAATATGGGAGTGCCGTGCAAAGTGACGTGTGATTATCGTATTCTGGCGATTGATGCACGCGCGATTGTAATTAATCGTGTTTATGTGAGTATTAAAAGTGCTACACGGAACTAGAGAGGAGGAAGAGGCATCGGGCGACGACAGAGCAATCATGGAGTAAGCAATTCGTTATATATATATATATATATATAATTAATCTCGTTTATAATTATAGGACACGAACAATTACTATTTTTTGACGTATCTATTATTTTGTATGCTGTGTTATATAATATTTATTCTTATAATACAACGATTTTATGTTAATTTTTTATCCATTCACGTTGATAATTTAATTTTATATTATTTGAGCCAAAAAAAAATTGCTACTAGAGATAAAACTTCTGGGATCTTATCATACCAATTGACTAATAATTGATGCGCAATACTTGTACTAATAAAAAATTAGTAGATAAAATCAGATGAATAGTAAAAATCAATATCAAGCTGGGAAAATAGGTAACAGATTGGTATGAATGAAATATGCGCGAACTGTAATATATAATTTCGGTTAATTTGATTATTTGAAAATTATTTTATCTTGACATTCTTGAAAACTTTGACTTTAATTAACTTTCCGAATATTGAAGTATTATAGATGAGACGCTTTATAGACTTGATTATCTAATATCATATTTTGTGCGAAGAGGAATCGAATCTATCCGACGATTTTATTTTCGTAAAAGTAGTTGCAGCTCACCGGGTCATCGAGTAAAAAGAATTCCACTTTGCCATTTGTCTCTCTCTTTCTGGCAAGTCCGTTTTTTTTATCTTGGATTACATCGCAGATAAAAAGATTGCATCGCCGATAGGACAGTAGTGTCCATTGCGAGATTGGATCGGATGTTTCACGATCTTTCTGGTAATGGCGACCGAGCACACTGTCCGGGACGCCAGAATCGTCTTTGGATTAATCGATTTGCGCCAGTGATAGCATTCCCGAGACGAGACGGAGAGTACGCGTTTCACTTCCTCGATTTCTATTCGTTCGCTAAATGGAAAGAGCTTACGTCGATATCGTTCGAATTGAGGCTTACGGTTTTCTTTCTTCGTGGATCGAGGATGTTCAATAAAAACTAGTACCCACTATTTCGGTACAGGTTATTTGAAATGTAGTCTCTCTTGAAATACGATTCCGTCACAAAATCTAGCTTGCAAAAATAGAGATGTGTTATTTCATATTATCATATAATATTAATTTGTGCAAAGAAGATGAAATCGGCTCTTTTCAATAATATTACTTCATTTTTTTCAACAATAACGTTATTAATATCAGTTTTTTTTAACAATAATGTTATTAACATGAAAACTATTAAAGTGACATTACTGTAATATTTTTATAAATATTTAAAACAGAGACATCACATCAAAAGCCGACTGAAAATTCCACTGCGTGAAATTTTATTCGCTTAACTCGTTCGCAGAAAATTCATGCCGTAATCTCTCGTCACACGTGTCTCATGTGTGAATGAATTTCGAGGACGAGATGCGAGGCGAAAGAAATAAAACAAACGAATAAAAAACCTCGTCGCGCAAGTCGGTATCGCGTCCATGGAAGTCGGACAGTATGCACGGTGATGCACACACGAGTTGTGCAAACCTCGCGTGCTCGCGCGCAACCTTTCCTTGCTGCATCGTCCGTTGATATACGGACGTAGAATATCGGCCAATTATTTACGCTTAATGTCGTATTTGCACGAAGCGGAGCGGCAATGAAGACGAAACGCGGACGGGTGTGCGAAACGGTTTTCGCGGTAATAGTTTCTAATGAAAAGTGAATGACTGTCGATAAGAATCGAGAAATACTACCATCGTTAGTATCATTTGTGGTCGCAACGACTATCCGGTTTTTGCGAGCTTTTTTAAGCCGGTTGAACTGGTACGGATGCCAATACGATCGCTTGCGTTTCGCCTTCATTTAATTCCGATCTCAATTACGGATGTATAATTACAATATTTGACGTGACGATTAAAAATATTATGACGAAAAATGAATTCGTGATACGTTAAATATACGTTGTTTGCGAATTTTATTAAAAAAGGGGTTAGAAAGAATTATTTTTAAATTTAAAATAACTTTTTACTGAAGCTGATTAACGTAGAAAAATCATACAATATTGTGGAAATCTCATATTTTAAATTATGTTATGTTAGGAACTTGTTACTATTATTTACAAATTTCCGATTAATTTGTATTTTAAACGAGAATGCGACTCTCTCATTTTTTTATGTTTGCATATCAAAGAGCTTTCACATTCTTTGTTGTTTATGATTGCAGATTTTTTGTTAGAAATTATTCCCCCAAACTATTTCCTCTTTATTCCTTCTCGAAAGCGATACTCACACGGATGGCGTGTAGGCGTGTAACATTGTAGGAATATAGTCCTCGATTATAGGAAACTGTTGATTACTTAGCCACGATATTAATACAACATCGCCAATATTGGCAGATTATCGGTATCAGATGCTCGTATTATTGCAGCGGCTGATTATTCCGATGTCAACAGTTCCAATATGCGCGTTACCTCCCCTAGAACTGATTTTCACTTCAAGGCGGAGGAACGAAAGCGTATAAATACGCGAGACCCTCTTCGCCCGTGGCCGCTAGAAGACGTAAAACTCGGGATTACGGTACGCGGCTCGTTTCGAGATGTTTGCGCGAAAAAAAGAGGGTGAAGTTGGTGGATCGTAAAGTTCGAGATTACGCCGTTCGGGTTTAACGGGGCAGAGCTCAACACCCTCTCTCTCCCATGCGAAATTTGCATGAAACTGTTGTAAGAGATCTCGCAAGAAAGTGGCAATGAAAGCGCGAGATATATAGGCATCGTTACTAGACTGACGTGGAAGAGAGGCACATACAAATAGGAGCCACACGTTCTCGAAGAAGACGACGCTAGGCGCAAACCGTAAAAATGTGTCGTAAAAAAATGTCGAATGTCAGAGACACGGCACATTAAGGTGTTTCGTGATGAAAATGTCACATCGTTCCATCGTATCGCGAGTATCCGCGCAGTCGGGAATAGCCGCACGCGAAGCTTTGCAACCCTAATGAAGAAATAAGGGCTGAATTCATTCCGTCGGTACTTTTTATTTAAATTCGGAATTATTCTCGTGATGCATCGTTGCCCGTGTGTACTCGTTCGCGTATTAGTTTATGCAAAGCAGGATCGTTGCGAGACCCTTTTTCGGAGTACCATTAGGCGAAAATGCAAATGAGAAGTTCGTATCGGTTACCTTTCACCATTGACCGGCACAGGGAAATGCAATTTCGTCGAAGATTTGATCGATTATCGAAGCGAAAAGTGGCAATCGGATGCGCCGAATGCGTACGCACTGCTAACTAACTTGAAACTGGTTCTCAAGCAGAACCACATGAGTGTATTACGTTAAAGAGCCGGCTGTTACAAAGTAGCTACCGGCTCGGAACGTCCGACGTACAAAAAAACGCAGGTCATGATTGCACTTCGAGGATCCGCCAAATACGGTGTGATCGTTTGATGTCCGGCCGTCATCGGGCGTTTAGAGAAAATTATCGAGTTCTTGCGCATCGATCGCTATTTGCCCGTTCGTGTCCCGTCTGCGCAAGGCGTGCTTCGAATATCGATCTAGAGTCAACGGTCCGAGATATACGTACTTGCGAGCGGCCAACGACAGCCAGACAAGTTAAATTTCACGTCCTCGCTAAGAGTTTTCATCATTTTCATGAATAATAAATTGAACAAGTTAAGGAGAAATAGAGAGAAGGAAAGAGGAAAAAAGAACAAAAAAGAGAGAGAGACTTTCAAAAATTTGGAATACTTGGACTTTAACTCTGGAATACTAAAATTTTTATTGTAATATCTGTCATTGCACTTTCAAACGTGAAAACTTTAACAGTCAATTATTAAGTAAATTTATCGTCGTGCGATAAAAGTATATTCGTAAGATCTGATATAATTTATTGAACAAAAATTTCAAGTTTAGAAGCTGCCGTATATAAAAGCGTTACAAAATTCATATCTTTTAAAATATTTATTGATTAATATTTTAAATAAGACTAATACTTTATGAGATTAATTATTCCCCTCTTTTACCCCTGGTTTACATTTTATCTATGCATATATATATATCATAATTGCTTTAAAATAAGCGGAATTCTATTCTGTATTCTGACAAGAATTGTAGATTATCTAAAACAAGTATATATTTTAAATAATCAAGAATACTTTATAAAAAGAGTTGTCTTATAATCTTCGTTAATGCTTGTTATTAAAGCAAGATAGTGAAATAGAATGAGCAACTTCAATAAACTTAATTATCCACTTGGTATGCCTATCACAGTTATAACAACGTAATTGTGAATGAGCGTTTATTTAGCATATCTTTACCTTACAAAGTGGAAATTTATTGATTATTTCCAACTATGGGTTTGTCTGCATGTAACGTCTATTTATGGAGAATAATTTTCGTAAAGCGATGCAATTGGCAACAGCTAATTTGTATAAAGATCTGATGATACGATTAAGCAATAGAATACATATTGGGGAATATTATTAACATTTAATATTTGTATATTTTAATATACAATATTGATCACTTATTATATAATCTTTGCTTCTGTAAATTTATGAACTTATAATTAAGCGTTTGCAATTAATTACCATGCCTTTAAATGGAAATACAATATTTAAAAATGCCTTCGAAATTAAATCAAATTAGATTTGCAAAATTTATATAAATATGTCTTATATATATAAATTTGTAGGTAAAATGTAGAGATAAAAAAATATGGTTATTAAGTATAAGGATATAGTAATTTTATAATATTTTTAACGTGTTCGATACTTCCATATATAAAATAATTTTGTGTGAAGATATTAATAAAATACATTTACATTTTATAAGATACATTTATAAAAAATCTGATTTTAATTAATTTGACCTTAATTAATTAAAATCTGATTTTTTATAAATGTATCTTATATATATATTAACTTGATTTATTTAATTTATATTAATTACAAAATGAAATAAAGCGTCAAAATATTAGTGGCTGTTATATTCGAAAACAAAATAATATATTAATTTTATAATGTCTTATTTGTATACATCATTCTACAAGAGCATGTCTATTTACATCTTATGTATTATATTATATACAATTTTTAAATTATTTCTATTAATTTTTATTTATCGAGCAATCTTTCCTCTTTGTTTACTGAATGCTGAATGAATAAAAATTATTCTTATGCTTTTATTAAATTTGATTGTCGATAGTTGCAAACATCGCAATGGTGACGAGGTCAAATGATTCGTTATGTATGGCTGACGCATATTTTATGCCCGCAGAGCACGTGAAGCAACTGAACTGCCGGAAGACTTGATCGCCTGACAAACTGCCAAACGATTTTCGCGTCGCGCCGTAAAATTTTGGTCGATAGCCGGTATTCCCTACGTACGCGTACTGGTGATCGATGGGTCGCTCGTGGATGCGTGCGAGACCAAGCGCGTTTGTTTTAGACTATACAGTTTTTTTAGCACAAGCTTTTCGTTTCTCTCTTTCTCTCTTTCTCTCCCAGCCCCCTGCGGTCGTTCGCCAAGTGCTGGATTAAAAAAACAAGCTCGATAGCTAAAACCGCGTAAACCGTTTGCATCACGCGAATTGTAAACAATGCTGAAAAATCCAGATGTAAGTAACGCTACGGCTGCATTCTGCAATGGGGTATGATTTGGCCGTTTTGCAAAAAATCTGCATAGCAAATGTTTAAAATATTTTTTTTATATTTTTCCAAGCTTAATTCCTATTACGATTTAGATTTTTACGAAAAAAATTACATTCCTTAGTCACCAATCATTTGTTTCCATTCGTAGATTAATAATTTGTAGATTAGACGAAACATCAATCTTCTTAGAGCGTTCGTTTTTTTATACAATTTCGACATATCAGATACGTCATATTGTAAATTTACCAATTTCGTTGAGGGTGCGCGCTGAGTTTGAGTAGGAAAGCTAACGGAATTCTCCCACGCTATCAGTAATGCAATTTACGAAACGCACAATGTTGCTTTTATGTGATGCCACACGCGCGCATTCACATGTTCATATATACAAAAAGAAAAAAAAACACGTACGCAGAGTGATATCCGTCGTACAACGACGCATGCATGTGTGCCAGAAGCGTGATAAAGGCGTCTGCGCAGACAGATAAACATTCATTCCGTCCTCCGTTAATTACACGCTGCGTTATTTATCGCGCTCATATATATAATGCAAGGGTCAAAACGAATTTATACGGCCGCATCGAATTGTTCAGTGCATTACTTTCGCGTCGTTCGCATAATTGATGCGATCGGCCCAGCGCCGATTCTCAATTAATATTAACGCGCGTCGTTATTAGTGTTATGAATCATTCGCGCAAGGTAGTCCGTGTGGGTGGTGCTATTATCTACGAATTACCAAACTGACGTTCCTGCCGACGGAAACCGGTGTTGTAAGATCTCAGTGTGTTCGTCCGACTTGTGTGACAAATGTGCGAGTTAGAAGGAACTTCCGTGATCACGGAATGCTGAATTAATGTTGCACGAAATATGGATGAATAAATCCTTATCAAACATACAAAAGTTCGTGTTAATAATTATGCTGCAAACTGATAAAATAATGAAAAGTTGCCGCTTTCAGCAAAAATACTATACTGCAGATGTCATCATTTCTTTTTGCGCGACGTATAATTAAGTCATTCGTTATTTTCAAACAAGAATTACGGCATATTTAATTAATGGAAATCTTTTATGATGTGATATAGTTGCCAGCTTGATTAATTATGGTTTCATAAAATATAATGATAAGATAGAAATTTGAGCATGCATTTTTTGGGGAAATCGAAAGATAAGATTTTTCTTGCGACAGATGTGTCATAATTTAACGAAATCCGTAACGAACCAATTTAGACAGACAAGCGATACGACCGAGGCCCTTAAAATTTCTATTAACCCGGAGAAGCGTGAGAGGTCATTAAAAAAATTCGGATAAAGTAATCTGCTGATAAGAAGGGTCAGAATGCATCTCGGGAAAGGGCTTTTGAGCTCGTTGGGACGAGGTCTAACTATGTTTACGTGGCTTATCTGTATCGGCACCCTCTGACACGTGTGACTTATCAACCAGATTATCGAGCTTTATTGGGTCTCATGTTGATTTTCGAATTTACATAAATCTCGACGTATTTAACGATGCGATAAGCGCGGAATCGCGACCGTGGAACTACAAGAGATATAGGTATAATACATACATAGATATAACGATTTCTTTTTCCAAGCCAGATAGCGCGGCTGGTAGCGCGCAAGTAGATGTACGATAATACGTTTCGCAGAAAATATCTTTTTAATTTTGAACCTGTAACCCAGTCCACACAACCACCGCTAGCATTCGTTCGCTATAACTACCGTTCCATTGCGTTTAAACTTTGCTCTCCGTCAGGCTCGTCTCTTTCTCACTCGAGCTTTTTACCCCGGTAATATCACGATACTAAGTGCCTGCCTCGTCACGTGGGTAAATAAGGGACGCCCGACTACCATTCCCCCATCGTCGTTTTAATGCGCTGGGACCACGATTCGTGTTTGGACAGCGTTACAGCGCTTCCATAACGGTTTTTCCTCTTTATCACGCAAACGAGACAAACGATGGAATGGTCATTGGCGAAAAACGCGGCGTGCCGCGGCTCCTCTCGGATTTCGCGAGATCCCTTTAAATTCCCGTTCAAATCGGTAAATCGAGATGTCGTCTCTCTGTCGAATAGTGCACATACTGCAAAGGGACATGCACGATTGTGAATAGTTTACTGTCGGGATTAAGCTGAATATTTCGTACGTTGCACATTTCTACACTGCGCAGCTCGAGTATTGATTTATTGTAATTTACGTGTGCGTGCATACGAATTCGGTTTGACTAATGACAAATTGTCGCAGTGGCTGAGCGACGAAATAAATGTCAAAATGGATTTTCTATATTTCTTCGATTTTCTGGATGAACACGTGATGAACATCTTCCTTTTTCCAGTTGCTTTAAGCTAATTAATTTGCAACGCTAATTAATTTGAAATCTGACTCAATTTCGCGAAACACGACGTAAGTGATAGCTTCGTTTAGGAACAACTTTCGTTATTGATCGCACGACCCTCGGAAGTCGTAATCGGCGGGCTTTCTTTCTCGTATTTGCGAGAATTGACCAAGGAAAGAAGCGAAACTTGGCCCCGTCCCCCTCATTCCGCGAAACATGCTCTACCCATACCCACGCCAGAATATAAGGTTACGTACGCGCGGCCGCTCTCGCGGGTTCCGGTTCACAAAGCACGTCCCCTCCTGTATCCTATTCGTCGGTTATCTGCACGGTCTAAGGCGCATGCTGCGGCGAGCCTTTGGATTTAGTAGAAATCTCTCTTTCTCCCTTCCACCCTCTTTCTCCCTCTCTTTCGGAACCGACCGTCCGTTAGTTACGTGGGCCCTAGGTATCCTCACATAAATTTCTGTATCAGACAATGGGTAATTGTGCGCGATCCACCCCCGTGTGTACATGCGGCGGCGCGCCGGTGTGTCCGATCTACCTGCCCGCACGAGCGAGAGCGAGTGGCTATAACACGCGGATCCTAGCGCGTACACGCTTTCGCGCTTACACGTGGCGCGTGTATATATACGAGATGAGCCACACACGCCGCGGCGCGCCCGCAGCGAAGTGTGAGTGGGCGTTGCTCTTCGAGATGCCAGATCCACCGTGCAGATAGTCCAAGTACAGCCTGAGTTACGTCCTCTTCTTCGCCCTCTATCACCCCCTTCCCCGTTCCTCTAACTCGTCTCTTACACCCGTCTCTTCCTCCTCCCCTTCGTCCGTCGTAACCAAAAGTCATGCACTCCAGCGTAGCATCGGATTATCTTGGTCCTCGCGAATTGTCGTCAAATGATCCTCGCATATCGAACCGTCATATTTAAGTTAATCGATTAGCGTAGAATAGCATGACAAGATATATTCCGAAAATGTCTGATTGCTATCTGCATTTCAACACATTATCGTGGTAATTTGTATTCGTGAATTATGTTTTGCAAAACCAGTTGCAATATGCGAAAAATGCATCAATTTGCCAATTTATATTAGTTTTATTATTAATAACGTAGAAAAATAAGTAGAAAAATTTTGCACATTCTTCGCTGCGATTGTGTAATGTTACACAGCGTAAGTATGGCGGAAATAATACGTGTCGTGAATGCGGTCAATGTACTTCCACCATATAAGACGAGCGCGATATGATTTTAATACTTTGACGGAGTTTCCAGCGCTGCCCCATTTCCACGGTTCTCCATCGCCTCCGGTGGGCTTTAGTTAAAGAGGGAGAGAGAAAGAGAAAGAGAGAGAGAGAGAGAACAAGAGAAAAGCGAATCTCGAAGTCGTGGAAAATCTGAAACTCCCGAGCGAGTCGGGCAAGCCGGGCTTTACGTTGCTGCGAGAAATTCGAAAATCTCGAGAATGGAACTGCCATTAGCGTCGCCATTTGCGCGAGCCGGCTCTCGTTCCATACACGGATACGTACCTACCGCACGGTGAAATTGAACGGAATAACGTGCGTGGCTCGACGTTTTCCTTTGTTCGGACGGATTTCACCGGTCCGGCTGCCCGGTGTCCGGCTACGTCGCGCGTCGGGGTTTCGTTACCCCTTCCGACATTACCATATTCTGCGCATTGCCGCTTTAATATCGCGCTACGTCGCTGTTTCATGAAGTGCCTTGTCTCGCGAAATTACTTTCACGAGGTTGTGCAGTATAATCCAGTCGCCGTCTCCGATGTACATCGCACGGTATCCTTCGGAATTTATTCGTCCATCGACAGATCATCGAATTAACTGGCGATAGCGCCACGAGGCTTGAGATATAACTTACGATATCGTTAAACTAGTTCGCGTACTTAAGGTAGTTTGACGATAATTTCATCGATGGTCCTCGCTTGAGGAAGGCGAAAATAATTTTAAGCGATACATGGTTATCGCCGAAGGTGCTGCGCATATTATATGTGTTCAAATGTGCACATAAGTACATATGCACATATGTACATAAACTTTACATTGACATTATAATCGAGAAATGTGATGCATAAAGATTTTCATTGCTCTTTATGATTATAGAATCGATATATTAAAATATTATTGAAGCTGTATTCAATTTTCGATGTTTTGTTTACACACGAGTAATGCGTTCTCTTAACGTTGTATATAAAATTATAAATATTAAATGTTATCAATATTAATATTTATCAAAGGCCTCACATACACACATATAATAGCATTCCTCCACTAATTATTTCATTTCGAGCGCGAAAGGATTATATTGTCGTGTAAACATAATATTTGTCAAAGGAATGTTTTTATCATTTGCAGTGGTTACGCGTTTTACAAAAAAGGAGATATATAAGTAATAAAATGTGAATTGCGTTATTATAATGTTAAATTGCATCTAACATAGGATGAAAACGTTACATTAAGCTCTATGCATCGAGTTTTATGAATATTGAATATAAAAGTTTTAATAACAATTTATTAAATCTCATCATACACAAAATTATTATGCAAATAAAGTGTTCTATAAAATTTATTTGCTAATCAAGTCTCGCTCATTCATTTTTTTATTTTTTGTTGTGGTAAGTACATGAATCATTTATCAATTATCCATTATCCTTTAAATAAAATACTTATTATTTAAAAAAATTTTTTTAACAAAATTTTATTTTAACTTTATAATATTGAAAACACACACACACACACACACACAATATTTAGAAAAAATCGTAATATTGATGATACCACACAAAATCATCAAGAATTGAATGCGAATTTTTTAAATTTTGCAGATGAAAAGATATTCGGTGGTTCATGGGGACACTGCCATATTAATATGTTTCTTTTCTATGCGACAACAATTTAGTCTCTGCGTACACAATGGAGCGGTGGGACTGGCCGACCTTCTTAGCAAGTCAAGTTCGCCCTTTACATCCTTAACACTATTGTCTCGGACTCGTAGAGCAAGAAAATCGTGTTCATTGTGTCGAGCGTAGATGACACGCGACATCGACTATATGTACCATTCGTACGTATATTACACGTACTGAAGAACTGAAACATTGTTGCTCATCGTGTTAGACAAATTAGTATCATGTTCTTGTTGTTCCGCTCTTGTCGCTCGTCGTTTCTGTTCTCTCTTGTTTGCTATTATGCGTGTACGAGTTGTATTGTACCGCAAACTAGCAATGATAAGTCATAAATTTTTTCACTGTATAGTAAAAAGTAATTTCAAAAGCTATTTTTTGTCGATAATACATTAATAATCATAATACATCAATTACAGACTTAAATTATTCTCTATTTTATACTTTACCTTTAATACAATAAATTATAATTTCCTACAATTTCTTTCTTACAATTAACTGGTTATTGAAAAGCACATTATGAAAAAATTTATATACATATATACATACGTACATTGCATCTGAATAAGGAGATGAATAATATTTCGGAGAACTGACATTATTTCTGATATTTTTATAAATTGCTTTTTTAAATAAAACAATTAAGCTTATATTAACCCATTCCTAAACAACATGTCTAATTTAACGAAAATTTGAAATTCTCATCGATGTAAATTCTCCTCCAATGTTTCCGCGTTCGAAAACTTTTTCCTTGATGAGATGGCGAATATGTTTGAAGAAGACAGTGCGAAACTGAAGCGAGCTGTTAAAGGTCAGAGAAACCTTGCACGAGGATAGACGAACCGGCCCGAATTGAGTAGAATAAGAGAGGGAATGCGGTCGTTACTTGCCACGATGAGTCTGAGAGTTGGTTTCCCATGGGAGCCATCTTCAAGCTAACGGCTCCCCAGGAGTAGATATGTATCCCAGCTAACCGGGGTTGGTGGTAGTCTTCTCGTTCGTCCTATGGGTCTTAGTACTTTCGCCCGTCTAGAGGGTTTATATCCTAGGTGAAAGTATTATTGGTACAATGGAGCATACGTTCCGAATATAAATAGCACTAGTCTTGCCTTCCTTTACATCATTTACATTTCAGTGGTGCAGCAATCGTCGGATCAGAATTACCACGCAAATCTAATATGATTAATAAATTATTCATCTATTTTGTTCTTACATTCTCTTTTTTTTCTCTCCTACATTTTCAAGATGAACACAACTCGGAGAATTTTTCTGAGCGCTACAGTGTTCTATATCCTGCGCTGATCCGTGTTGTGGATTATAAGTAGAAAATCCCCTATGCGGGCGTTTAATCAGACCTACAAATAGGAATTAGTGTTGAGCCGCGTACAAACAATGGCGGGAGCGGTTGATTGACTTTTCGCTTCTTGCAGTAGCTCCTCGTATTCCGTATTGTGTCATACCTATAGTACCTACGCCGCCGTCGCCGGACCCCTCTTATTTACCCCCGGGTGCAGCAGGACCTACGGATCCCCATCAGTTAGTGCGGTAGGGCGTGATAATCCTGCCCCAGAATGAGATCGCGCGTCGGCCCGTCAGATGAGATTTTCCCGAAAAGCACTAACTTCCATCGGCTTTCCTTATCGGATTACGTAGCCGAATCCAGACGATTGAAACTTGGCGCGCTGCGACCGATCCGAGAGACTGATTCTCGTATCGATAACAGCTGCCCAATGCGCAATGAGTACCGTGCAATTTAGATCAGAAGGTTACGATAAGCTGGGCGGATATACGATAATGATTCGACAGCTGGCGCGCTTTGTAGAGTATAGGGAGTCCAAGGAAATTAGATTATCTGGCGATCGCTAGAATGTTGCATAACCATCAATTATTCAATATATTTGCCAATATAACTTTTGGCCGTGATGTACAATAAAATTATGAAATTATTTATAGGATATAGAAATAAAGTGAATAATATATAATAATCCATCTGAAATGCCATTAATAAAAGCAAGCAAAATGATGTAATATTTTTATACTTGTGCGAATATTGTGATTTGCGATTTTTTGTCAAAATAACGTCTAGTGGACCTGTATTTTTAACGACTATTTACGTCTCACATTTCATCTTTGGATTATATTATACAACAATGAACGGATGAAATCTCCCAATTGAAATCGTTTCTAGAAAACAACCCTATCTCTTGAATTTCAACGTCGATATATTTTATCATTATGTCATACTGCAACCGGAAGTTCTATTAATTTCCTCGATATATATCCTTACGGTCTGATAATTCGTGCTCCGGATCTATGCTCGACATCATCAAGCAGCGTACGATGGCGACGATATACGAATTCACCCTATAGGACATATTTATTCGCGGTTTAATGCACGAAAACGGGCAGAAATGCGTGCGCCCAGCGTGTTCGTGGAAAAGCAATGATATAACCAAGTTGTTTTGTTCGTGTTAGAGCGCGTAGCGCGTTATCATGAGAGGGCGATGGAATTCGCTCACGCACGTCGACACAATCGGACAATGGAGCGATTAACTTGCGTTGGCGGGTCCGTTGTTTATCGTACGGGTATTATTTGCCCGCCGGCAATCACACGCTTAAATTATTCGTCGCGGAACAAGTTCGCGCAGACTTTACATTGCTTTAATCGCTTGCCAATGATTTGACGACTGCCGATGCTGCAAACTATCGCATTTTCCACGTTTCCGTTCAATATAATTTGATCCTTAGACTCTCTCATTGTCGATAAATATATTATTTCGTCGAGAATCGCATTGCTATTTTATAGATTAATTCAGTTTAATTCGCGAATTGTTACGTTAATAGGTCAATCGTATCTCTGTCTCTTTTCCAATGTCAACAACATCTACAGCATTTAATTTTCTACGGCATAATTAATCTTATTTCGGAGCTTACGATTTATAATTGTGTCTCCATTATCTCGACAACGTACAGGACAACGTACGATGCTACGAAATTGTCGTGTCGTCGAGAATTTAATTATCGCTTGAAATTGAATTACTTTGTCAAAACAACAATCTGCTGTGACGCACGCGTACCAATGCAACGGGGCACAAAAATTTCCGTAACGGACCATACACACGCACACACATACAGGTGGTTGCAGTCGTTTTGCCTGGCAGCGCGCTTCGGTGTAATACAGTGTAGGGCATCTCTGATCCTACCGAACAAGGGCGCGCGCTTTAATAATTCTTTTTATGGCCTACGCTTAAGGATTACGTCGGTAGCCGGGGCGAGCGTTTAATTATTCATGGCCGAGGCACCGGCCAGCGTGACGATCGGTAGCTTCTCATTAACTCGTGACGGTGCGCTCATTTTTTTTTTTTTACGTGCCAATTTTTTACGGCGAGTTATGGCAGTCGGGCGAGCAGAAAATTGACTCGCGCTCAACATCAGCGGCCGGCGGCGGTGAGTGATTCTCCCGATTGCCTCTTTTCTCCGCATCGGATTTTTGACATACAAAAACGCGCGGCTGTTGCCTACGTCAAAATATCGTTTTATCAAGTTTGTGCAATCATATTATACACGATGCAACTTGCTCCTTCCGTGCCGGAAGTTGAAAGACAACTGATCAATTGATACGTATCAATCTGTTAAAATAATTGTGAAAAACAATCGAGACATCGATAAAGCAAATATGCGCTGGCTGAAATTTTGATGCACATACATTTTTTAAAAATATTATACAACTATGTTCAAAGTTTATAATAATAAGGAAGAAAATTTTTCATAATCCGTCTGTCAAATTTCATTCCTGACTCGACGCCCTTTAGTTGGAGCACCAGTGAAACAAGAGCGAACGCGCGAATGAAGAAGCATCATTTAGAAAACTGGGGAAGAAAATAAAATAACAGCAGGGCCTTGTGCGCAGGATGGCGGCGTGGATGGGAAGCAGCGAGAGAACGAGAGAGTTCAGTAATTCGTCGTAACGCCACGCCAATAATAAATTTGTAAAATAAACAGCTCCGCTCGTTGCAGCGCCGGCTGCATAATTGGAGTCGTTCGTTTAACTTTCAAACAGTCGGCGTGCAGCTCGCGAAACTTTCCCTATGCTGTCTATACGTCCACGACCAAGTGGAAGAGAGAGAAACAGCAAAGGGTGGTACTTGTGCTGCACCACCGTTCGAGGGAAATGGTAGGCAACTCATCGTGGTTGCCGGTATTTCCGGAAAATGTAAAACCAATCTTTTTCACGGCAATCCTCACTGTCGCGGAACGAAGATACGTAAATGTAATCCGTCTATCAACACTGCAGCTGCCTCCAATCTCTGTAACGACAGGCCTATGAAACTGTTTTTAAAAGTAACCACACGCATACAACACATAGCTCGCGCCGCTTAATCGCATTTGGTAATTTTCTGCGTTTCATTGTAATCCGCATTGGTGGCAATTTTGCGCGTTGGTCTCAAAGCTCTCTTTTAAAGGGAAATATCGCCTAGTCAGTTGCTTAGCAATTATCCATTATGTAATCATAACGAATTTTCTATTTTCTTTCTTTAATATCGTTTTCTCGGTGCCACGGCAATTTATCATTTCATTAAAAATATAACACTTCATTAATATAACGTGTCATATTGCAATATTTCTACAACCATTATGGACGTTATCGGATATCTACATTTATTTATAAAGCACTTTCATAAAGGTATTTTTGTCTACGTAGGATGACTGGAATTACCGTCATCGTGCCAGACGGTACTCCAACGGACGCAATTAAAGGCAGTAATTTACAAGGACGGGTAGACAAGGGGTGGCTCTCGTAGCACGGTCTGTCCGTGGAGTGTGCCCAGACCGTATCCATCACGGCAGCTATCCACGCGCAGAAAGGGTTTGTTAGGGACGAGATAAGAAAACGCGTACATAGGCTTCGCGGGGTGGCCGGAGGTTGTATGCAAATGCGGAGGTCACCCGGTATATATTGCGCTAACGTGTACGCACGCACACCGACCAAGACGCCAACGTATCCTTCGCATGGTCTTTGTTATTGTAATGCTCCGCGAAGATATCGCATTCCCGGTTCGCTTTAGTAAAGTCACCTACGGGCATCCCACGGCGGAGTCGTCTGCTGCTTTCCTTAAAGCTCGCACACGCACAGACACGCACGGATTCAAATTGTATGGTCGTGCATGCACCTTCACCTGCTCGCGTTCACCTGCGCGCGTTAACATAAGTTAAAGTCATTCGACGCCGGGGGTCCTTATATTAAACCGTTGGTACTTGAGAATCGCGTCGAGACGGGAACTCTTGGACGTGGGAGGTTGATCCGCTTGAGAGTTCGAAGAGGATCACTTACAATTCCCGTGGAACTGAAAATGGCATTAGAGTCTGTACGTCACAGAATTGTATGCTTGACCGTGAGGTTTAGATGCGCATACAATTGGAATAAATCGCTTTTGGGATTGAAAGGCGTGTACTTAAGATAGAAACTAAACGAGCATTCGCTTTAAATATTATATTGATTTGCTGTAATCTTTATATTATGAAAACAATGTATTTTCACTTTGTTTCTAATTAAATTGTTATTAAAATAGTTTAGAAAATATATTTATATCACTAATAATGTAAATACGTTTCGTTAAAACTAATTGTAAACTAAACAGAGCATTACAAATGTTAATAAGTCGTAAAATGACAGACGTTCTGACAATACGAAAATATAAATTTATGTAGGTAAACGTCGATCGATTTTATGTCAAAAACTATTTATTTCATATAGCCTTATGTAGCCGTCTCTCTTAGAGGACAAATTTGTCCACTGCACTTTCCGTTGAGTGAAAAGCTATGTTCGTAGTCGGTGTATCTTGCATTACTGAAGAATGATTGCCGCACAACATGAAAAAGTTTATGTATGCGAAGAAAATCTAAGAAGATCTAAATTATAAAGTATTATATTTAATAACATATTTGTCATTAAATGCAATTATAAATTAATAAAATCAATTCAATTAATCAAATATCTAAACATAATATCGTGAAATCTCTATCGTGAAATCTCTATACAATTATGTTTTGATATTTGCTTAATTTAATTGATTGATATTTAGCCTGAATGTTGTTCCCCCCTCCGATCAGATTTATATAGAGGATTTGTATTTATAAATGTGCGCTAAAAATCCATCAATCAAATATCAAATTCGCTAATCGAATTTTCTGAAAAATGAACAATAAGTTCTCAAATCTCGAACATATCACCATAATTACATTATTATTACATATAATTACATATATAATTACATTATTACTTATTTATCTTTATATTATGTATTGACGAACTGTGATTGATCGCACTGTATAATTCAACGTTCTCGGGACGACGAACGTCGCGGCAGATTAATTAGCGCCATTCGTTCTTCGTTCTGTTTTCCACTTCTTCTCCGTCGATCGCCTCGCGAGCGCGAAGCCGGAGGATCTTATCGGCACGGTCAATCGTCGACGGATAAGGCCGGAAATCCGGCGCGTGTTCTCCGATATCAGCGACAACTTCGCCCACGCTTTTCGCGCTGCTAGATGCTGTCTGTCTCTATCTTTCCCCGTCCGGTCGGGGAACGCGACATTACTAGATATTATACCTCTTGCTCGTATCCCAACGTTCTCTTTGTCACGACGAACGTGGAGCGGAGCGCCGCTTTTCCTCTCCCGAGAGAGAATTTCCTCGTCGGACTGTGTCTCCCTTTCTCTCACGGTGTCCGTGATCCCTAAGCAGTGTCTCCGTGCGACTAAGAAGCGAGACGGACGAGCGAAGCCATTTCTTTTATCTGCTTATCCTTATCTGCGGCTGCTTAAAACCCATACCCAGACCCCTTTTCGGCTTCTTCCTCGCGGCTAGCTGTTCCTTACGTTCAGCTCATTCTTTTTCCGCCCTCGACGTTCCTCCGTCGACTTACCGTTCTCATTAACCGAGCTTCATGCACAATGCAGCCAGTCGTTTCTTTTGTCCCTCGCTTTTCCCTCTAAGTGCATTTGCGCGTGAGCGCATGTCTGTTACACGATTCAATGCAAGTATAGTGCCATTAGCCACTTCGAACACTCCGAATCGTTTATCTGTCTTTGCGAGCTTTGAGGCTGCATTTTGCAAGCTCGGATAATTTGACGCTTTGTATTTTGTCTCAACGCAACATCACAACTGCTGTTTTTTTCTCATTTTTAGCGCACGTATTTTCTCTGCATACCTTTGCTGCATCTCCGATTAATTTTTATACACTATGCGGTGTTTATTACACCGGGAGTATTCGCTGATTTAATTAAATTCCTGTGCGCGTGGTTTTGTTGTTGCTGAAGAATGTGGCTCTAATTTACGCTGGACACGTCGTCGCACGCATTAATTAGGATCTTTGTTTATTATTGCATGGAATATTCATATAAGTAAATTAATGCTATGTATATAAGATGATTTTAATGCTGGAAATTTCTCTTCTGAACGGTTCTCATAATTGCGCGTCGAACAACCAATAAAACTAAGAGACATTTAACGGCGTAAGCAACGAATCGTTATCGAACAACTTTTGGTATTAACAAGAAGAGATCGAGAGTTAGAGTTCCAGTGTTCTCGGTATTAGCCGTAGTTAATGAAGAAGGGCAGCGGTGCAGCGACAGGAAGCACTCTGATGAATGGAACCAATTTACCGAGTTGGCGTCTAGTCTATTTTACTTCTTCCTAAGCCACGGACCTATTGATCTCCCGCTTCTCTCTTATCGTTATCGTGCTATGTTCGCGCACCAATCGCAATCGGTCTACTTAATGTCCTATATCGAATATTTTTTAACATTTTTCAGCACGACCAAACAAATTTATAATGAGTTGTTTTGGTTGCCATACCCTTCAACTTGTCTCTCATTCATCTCTGACACTTTCACAATTGCATTTAAAATTAAAATTCATAACTGACAGCAAATGCAACTTTCTTAGTATGTTTTAAATAAATTCATAAACTTTGTTTATGTATTTTATATCGGAAAAATTATATTTATTAAACGTACTTAAAACGTATTTTTGCAATTAAAATGTTTTCCGTTATGAAATATGTTTCAAACGCTATTTTGAACAGTCAAATAAATTTTGAGGTCATGTGACATAACAGATTGCAGAGTGTTAAGTAATGATCATTATTGAGACTTAGCACGAATCAAGAATTCAAAGGATCGATATATCGAACACATGCTAGGTGATTTAGATTAATAAGGCTGCAGATAGATGCGCGCTGATGTTCTCTCAGCACTCCCTCGGGATGATGAGCTCCCGGGGATTCGAGGGGGTACGGGGAGCACCCAGTGGAACCAGTCGCACGGAGATCTACCTCGCCCGCGGGATAATCCTCGAAACCCAATTATATTTTACTGCGACTCGACTCCGACTTCCATCCCGGCTCTCTCAACCGCAGAGGAACGAAGACGAACGAGCGCCGTTTAGGCGATGAAATACGGATTAGCCGTTATAACTGGAAATTGCCACCCTCTCTCTCTCTCTCTCTCTCTCTCTCTGTCTTTCTCTGTCGCGTCCTTTCCATCCGACGCCACCCTGAAAATCCTCTTCGCGAGAATCAGAAAAGCATCGTCGGCAGCAAATCCTTAAAGCATTAGTACTGGCGTGAAATAATTGTCCGTACTCAAAATTTATGTCATAATTACGCTGATGGTTAAACGGAATAAAGTTCGCGGCACGAATAATATCTAGAACGTTTAACGAATTGTGAATGTTTATATATGTATCACTGGCGTTGCCAAGTCTCATCGTCTTATCTAGGACGAAGTTTCCTTGACTCATAATAGAGGATTTCGCTTCGCTTCTTCCGCTAATTTATGTTATCTTTGTAGCATAAATAATAGTTTTGTCGCAAATTCATGTTATCAAATGTGACACTTCCTATTTACGCGAAAGATTATATTCATGTCGGATTTAATGAATTTATATATTCAAAGATTTGAATATATATATTCGGATTATATATAATGATTGTCAAGTATAAAAGACTAAATTATTCAAATGAGTACATGCATAGCATTCGCCTTCCTGACTCGCGTATTTTAAACTCCATAGGAAATATTCATAGCTTTTACAGAAATCTTTTGTGCATTCTAAGGAATTTTTGAGAGAATAGAAAAATATTGGCTCAGAATCGCGAAGTGGGTCAGGGATTCCTTAGGCAGTGTCTTCGCGGCATACCAGTCTCCATTCTGCGATCGCCTCATCCCCGGGTTCTGTTATTAAAAAATTCCCTTCCACCTTCCTATGGCTCAATAACATGGAAATTATTTGTTTTTTTTATTGAAGCCCTGCATCTCAATATCAAAGACACAATTCTCTTGCAAATCATGCGGTCGCGCGTATGCGCGTGTTTATCTTTCAGCTCAAGGAATTCACATCTCTATTTTTCACCAAAATATGCTAATAAAATGATTTTACGATACCGTATTTGTATTCGATCCAATGCGTGAATAAAGAAAAGCACAATGTAAGGAGTCGAACATTTCAATTATTTATGAGAGCTATAGTATACCATTATCTATTACAGTATTGTTTATTTTATAGTCCTATACTAGATTTCATTGTATTACAAAATGTTGCTCGCGAAATTTTCATTATGTCTTCAAACGCGATAAGAAAGAAAGGAACTAGAGATTATACTAGGGGAAAGAAGAGAAGTAATCGGCCGAATGGCCCTTGAGCCGTGCAATTACCCTGCTATTCTTTTGTTATCAAGACGATGCGAGTTAGCCAAGCAGGAATGGCCACTATGTCTTTCCTATATCTGCGTTAACTAGCAAGTAGCTACTGCGATGATGTTATTGTTTCTTTTTTTCGAACGTAATTACAATTCTTTTCAATCTGATGGGAAAGGCATATATCTTTTTTCATATCGCGATAGGGTCGTAAATTTGAGATAACTTGATAGAGAAATTGAAAAATGTTCGAGCTTACGTCCGTCTTGTACGGAGGAATGCAAAAATGCTGGCGTTGATTTAAATTTCTGATTCGCGACTGACTCGGGAATCGATCGGTCGTGTTACAATACCGTTCGACATTGTCTTTTTTCATATCAAATTTAAATCGATGAGATGTATCTTGCACGTTTTTTCTACAGAGACGATATAAATTTATAATTTGTAAAGAATCGTACAAGAAAAATTAATTTTTGTGAAAAATAAGTGAAAGTTCGATTCTAAAAATTGTCATTAGAAAGTTTCTCGTTAGCGCTTTTAACAAAACTCTGAAATGAAGGAATTAAATTTTTCTCGGCTCGCCTTTCGCCCAATTAAATATATCTCTGATTTATGATTTATGCTAATTTCTCTTTCAAGTTAGATCAGCTTTGATGGGGGAAACTTTTTATCAGTTATTAGAAGCATTATAAATGAGAGTATTGATTCTTCTGATACGAGAGATGAAATCCTTGAGAATATTCCAAGGGTGGACGAGAAATTCCTAAAGGAAAGTCCGTTAAAAAGTTATACCACCGTTGCTCGCGGCGAGCAACGTGGTATTACAACAGGGGTTGCCGTATTGATCCTGAAGGGGCGCCGCGCGCAACGTTCAGTTCTCGGGCATCTCCGACGATCTTCGTGGAATAACCTCACCCTCGCCCTTAATGTCTGTATCCTCTGCCACCTTGTCGTGGCGGTTTCCTAACCCGGGGCAACTCGAATTGCATATCCGCCTTTCGATATCTGTACCGAAGTGTAATAGCGATCAATAGAATTATCCAATTGTAAATCTATGATAATGATTACGTTCGAGTAAAAAACGAACCGCGCGTCCTTCGTTTACTTTCAGCCCAAACTCAAATTGTGTAACAAGATAAATTTCGAATAAAGTTTGCGATTTATTTACGAACGTTTAACGTGAAGAAAAAGAAGTTGAAGAAACGACGTTCAATCAAATCTTCACTCAAAGGAAGTCGGATCTAAATTGGTCAAAGAATCCGCAGATAAAAGGAGCGTGATGATAGTTCAGAAACGCCTGTATATTTCCTTCCAAGTTCTTCGTCTCGACTTCAATGTGTCGGTAAGTCAATCGCGAGTCGATCCTGTTGAGAGCTCTTTGGAAGAAATTTGATACCGATTTGAAGTATCCGATAGGTGGATGTTCGATAAAATCAATTCAAGATAATAATGTCCCAAGGCTCGCGCCATTTGCGATTTGCGAGGCAACTTTTTCGACCTTATTCCTCGTTAAACGCAAAGTTGGAAGAAGACGCGCCCTTAATTTCGATAGGTAATGACTTTTTGTATTTATTGCATTGAGTTTGAGAGATATTATTTAACTAGGGGAGTGGGACGAGATAGAAGGTAGATGTACGATATAATCCTTACGATTTCATGGACGGATACTTCACGAGTTCGATGAGAACTTAACGAGCTTCGACATCTTCTAAAGGATAACGAGTATCTTCGCTCCACAGAGGAATAGGAGATAGCGCACAAATTGGATTTTAATTTGAATTAATTTTCCTTTATTGACGGCAGTAAGGGAAGGGAGCTTGAAAGCAGGAGTTTATAGCAGTTACATCATAAAGAGATCGATCTCTGTGTTCATCCATTTTCTTGAATTCATCTTCGATATCCTTTGATCTTTGAGGACATTTCTGGATTTTATCAGTATCATCGTTTTACTGTTAATAATAATCAATAGTAATATTAATAATAATATAATAGTATTATTTTATTTTATTGCTTTAATTTAATTTTATTATTTTATTAATAGTATTAATAGTATTATTAAACGTTGATGTCTAAAATTATAAATGTCATAAAATGGAAATAACGATAAAGTTTTTTTGGCAGGCCTTAAGTTTAATGATGAGTAAATTTGTTTGGAGTAAAAATTTATGATAAAAACAAAAAACTTTTTGAGACTGTTAAAATTACAGTATGATAACATGCATTACAGAAACGTAAGGGTTCTATCATTTTTCAGAAATTTCATATTAATATTCATGTGAATTCGGAAATCGCGTAAATCAGGGAAATACTCATTATCGGTCAAATTTTGCTGACCTAAATAAATTAAATGCTATCACTCACAAATAATTATGCAGTGCTGTTAAAACCTGGTTTCCCGTTGCAATTCAACGTTGCATTACTAATTGTAAACGAGAATCGGAAAGCTCGAAATCCATAAAGGGCTAAAATCTGTTAGATAGTCGGTCGCTATCTATATGTTACGCAAATTAGGGAGGAGGGAGGATTATACGTACGTAGCCGAGTAAGTCGAAGTCAGCACGCGATTGAAAGGAATTCTGATCAAACGAGAAATTAGACTTTCCGCGCGAACGATTAGACGATTCCAGAAAACAAAGAGAGCCGGGGGATTCTTCGGAATACTTTTAACGATGTTCCGTCGGGGTCTATCTGGACCGAAAGAGGGGACATTTTAAACGGAAATAATAATCTTGCTCCAGTGAAAAAGTACTTCGCAGCGTGGTCAAAGGTCAAAGAAGATAGAGAGAGAGAGAGAGGGAGAGAGAGAGAGAGAGAGAGAGAGAGAGAGAGAGAGAGAGAGAGAGAGAAAACAAAAGAGAACAAGAGCTTCTGGTGAAGAGCGTGGCGAGAAAAAAAATCTTTTCGCACGCGCGCTAACGACGTGCGACATCGGGGCACGTAGTAACATGAAATTAAACAGGATGACGGCAGATACAGTAATCGCGCTACGCCGTCGGAGAACGAGGTTATTTTTAAAGAGATAACAGACGCCCTCGCTAGAAACGGACGTAGCGCAAATACGGCGTCCCGGTAGCGAGAGTTACATACACAGCGTAAACATACAAATATTAGATCAGAGCTTCGTGCTATGTACACCGCAACGGCGTGTGTCAAGGATTCGTCGCGTGGTATCGTGACAAAAATTCTAATGGCTTTACGACGCTTCTCGTCGCTTCAGATTATTGCGTTTTAACTCTCAAATTGACAGCGATTTTTTTTTTTTTTTAACAACGTTTCTCTTCTAATATTCAATATTTAATTGCGTTAAATGAATAAACTGACATCCCTGTACGATCATCCTCTTTAGTTTTCAGTATCTCGAGAAAAATGTATTTTTTTACATGTGAATCAGGATGAAAGAGATTAAAATGTAAATTAATTAAAAATAATTTTATCAGCGTTCTCTTAATTTTGTAATTAGTTTTGGCGTTATAGATCTATATAAATGTCAAAAGAGATCTGATTCCAGCGTAGTTTTTCGAATTCGCTCGTTTATTCGTTGGTAAGAGGAAGGGTAAAACCAGTGACAAGTGGTAGGGAAAGACAAAAGAGAGGGATGCCAACTGATGTAGCCCTGCAGATGGCTCCATTAACGGATTCGTGGATAATCTACGAAAATATTGCGCATGGCAACGGAAGTACCGTGCTTCCGTCCGGGAAATACGGAAAATTCGGGTCGAGAGGGTCCTTCTGCCGTCGTTCGCTCGCAATTTTTTCCCTCTATACGGAGAAGGGAGGAAACGCGAGGAAAAAAAAGAAACGAGTGGAAAAATAGGGAATGGGTCCACTTTCCTCGGGTGGATGAGAGAGAACTCGCGTCTACCTACTCTCTTTTATTCACCACGCCGCTGTTCCGCTACCATCTCCTTTTACCAAAAGCCTCGCTGTATTGCAATCTCGTTGTATAGCTCTCTCACTCAACTAGATTTTTAGAATCTGCGCGTCCAACGCATAACTGGAGACTCATGAATTTCCGATGAACTTTTCTGGTATGACTGCAAGATACATATTTGCAAAAATAATTAAGGGATTTAGTGAGAATATTTTATATTATGTATTCTATGTATTTGAATACTAATTGCTGTCTTTGATAAATGTATAATCGATCTCGTTTGTGAATTGAATTTTGTGAAAGAGATAATAAATATAATTAACAGGTTACATGTGTATAAAAATCACGGAATGTACGTCAAACGATTATAGTTACATGATTTAACTGTACTATCGTTTATGCAAAATTAAAATACGTAAAAACACCATGCATTAATTTGTGCAATTCTACCTGTTACTTCTCGAAGCAACAGATCTGCGTTAAATACGTGTACAGGGATTGTTATATTTGTCCACGTTACACAACAACCGCAATTCATAATGAAAACTCGCGAATCGATAGACCGATACCCCGAAGCGTTAATTGTATCGTGTCTGACGCGGGGTTGGCGATAAAGGAAGAAGACCTTGACTGGCTTCGCGCGCTTCGGCAAAGACCTTCGAATACGGAACTAATAACGCCTCGTATCTGGAGCCGGGTACTCAACCCTCAGTCCGTCGAACCTCGCCACTAACTGTGCGCTCCGTACCGCCGCAGTCGGGTGGAACAACCGGGTGGAAAGAGACGATGGGGGCAAGGGTAAGCTACCTTCTCGCCCAACAAACGTTATTACTTTCCTTTAAGCGATCTTCCTTCCAGAGCCATCTCGACTCACACCTACAGACGCCACCGCTGCTTTCAATAAACCACCCGCGACTTAATGGGCGGTTTATGTAAATTCTTATCCTCGGCGTGCACAGCGCCCAACCTTCCCCAGATCTCTGGCACCTTCTCTATTTCTTTCCCCGACTTTCTTACGTTGTTCGCCTTTTCGGCAGGCCCTTCCGTTCTCTCGACCCCTTCCACCGCGATCTTGTTATCAGTACTTAAGTATTACTACCGAAATTTTCGGTTAATCTCTGTTTGCAAGCATAAAATGTTTTGCCGAGATGTTTACTTAACATTTATAACATGGAGTAATCAGTGAAACTTTCGTTTTAATATTTGAGAAAAATCAACGTAACAATGTCGAATTTAAATTTTTGTGTTTCTCTGACTGTGATAATTGTCTACGATTTAAAGTACAAATTTTCTTTACTTTCTAATGATAAATTTTTAATTATTTAGCGTATTATTTTATCCGTTTGTAATGATATAAATTCTATAAAGCTCTTTGTACCTTTTGTATACATTATGTTACATTATACAATGTCTCGATATACGCAATATTATGATTATTGCATTATATATTACGACTATTATATTGTTTGATGAAAACCAAGAAGAAATAAAAGCCTGCAAAGAAACGGAAAGAAGTACGGCATAAAAGGAGGAGAAAACAATTTACGTTAATTAACGGTAGCTTTTGCTCAACTCTCTAGTTCCGTCAAACAAAAAATAACGTACTGGTCGCCTTCGTTAAAAAACGCTCGACACCCTTTGTTATAATTTCAGGACTAACATCGCAGTGCGCCTGTTCTTTGATCATTCTACGGCAAAGCGCTCATTATGTATATCTTTTAAAATCACGCGTCGAAACTATATAATTTAACAAATATAACCAGAGCGTGAAAGCAAACTGCTTTGCTATAGAACAAGGGTGTAGAGAAGAAAAGAAAAATAATTTTATAACATGATAAAAATTGTGTGTAATCTATAAGTTAATATATATATTATATTGTATAGTAATATTAAATATATATATATATATATATATATATATATTACTAATATAAAATGACAAATTTACATATCGCTTGCTGCAATTTGACAAATTAGCAATTCGTTAACGTAATTTAGAAACAAAGCAGAGAGGACATTTTAAATCAGATCAAGTATCGGCGCGACTAAGCAAAAACCAAATCCGTCATTAGGGGTCGATAGCCAAATAAAAATTTTACATTCGACTGTTCAACTTGAATGAATTATTTCGGATTCTCGTTTCTAGAGATAACCGAAGAGAGCAATCTATACTTTGATTTCATGAAAAGTCTATCTCTTAAAAATGGAAAAATTAAAGATATATCAGATGAATGTGTACCTGAGAATGTGTAAAATCGATGGCAATATTTTATTTTTCACGATATCCAAGTCAACGAAAAATAATGAATCAAACGATTTTCATCGAATGGGTTCGGCTTTCAGCACGCAACGTATATTTCATGCAGAATGCATGGAGACGCGAGTCGTAACTCCACGGGATATTTGATACCTTACATTACGCTCATACGATCTCATATTTGTTCTGCGCGTGGGCCCTGACGAATGTTTGCCAATTTCCTCGTCTGCAGCCTATTGCGGATCGTGGTATCGCCAACGGATTGTCCCATCTATCGTAAAGTTCGACCGAGTCCGATTCCGAGCGTGCACGTAGACGGGTGCGCTTATCAGGCGTAACCGGCTTCCGGTTCCGGTGACTTATCTGTACTCGCATTGGCGAGATTTCTTTCTCGCTCACGCTCGTCCCGCTTTTGCGTTCACGTGCGTCGGCCGGCTTTCTCAATCCCCCTTTCGCAGGGAGGGCTACGCTGGTCGCTGGCTCTCCCTGCCAGCATGGAAATTCCCTGTCGACCCACCCACTGTCTTATCTCGTCACGCCTGCAACTTCCACGATGCAAATCTCCTCGGATCGCGCGCGACTGAGACCGCCAGCCCCCCGCGGCGTGAGGATTTTAAATTGACGGAACCCACCTATCGCTATCGCACGTCCGCATCTCCGCCGGGTCGGAAACTGAATTGGTTGATGGATGCTTTCGCGACGAGCGCGTCATTTTTCCCTCGTGTGCTTGTATACTCACACTCGAGAATAAATATGACGTGTCGATAGAGGACGAAAACCTATCCACGTACGAGCAAATATCAAGACCATCTATCTAACCAATCTCTAAACATTGTCAAAATTTATACGATTCCACACTATAGGAACTATTTCGCAATTAAATTGTACAGATTGTTGTAAATATTGTGTTTACTCATTTTTTTAATTCTGTTCGAGAAAGTTCTTTGACAGAAATACTGTTCCTTTAAATTTATTTTATTAAACATCATAAGATTTATATTACGCGTATGTGTTTCTTCTGCTGATTTAATAAATTATTTATATTAAATAGATACAGAGAAATTCGAACGAAGTTCAAAGTTATCGTTGATGGTGACGTACGATTATGCCAGCACTCTCTTTGGGATACAAAACGCATACGTCACTTCCGACTACTAGCAGCGTATTTGCACGAACGTTGTATCGTTGGTAGATTTATCAGTTGACGTAAAATTATATGTTCTATCGGTGTTCAATATTCATCATCTTAGAGCCTTTTTCATAATTGTACGATGTGTGATAAAAATCTTGGCTAAGTCTACGGAGTAAACATTAATGACAAATGATCTCAGCTGCAAAACAATCTTGTCTTTCATTTCTTATCTCAGTTTCAAAACAATCTTTGTTAATTTTTTATTTATTCAAATTTTATGGGTTACATTTCAAGAGAAGATTAGTTTTACGATTGTATCGAATGCATAAATTAAAATATGTTAAAGACTTCTTTTCGATTTTTAATATGTATTGTAAAATTATATGTAACAGGCAAAATATTTTTAAGCTGTCCAAAATTTTATAGAAAATATTTGTCTCGGGTAGCATAGCGAGATTTCGCGAAATCTTTGCATCGATATGCGTGTATGCCCAAATAGAGAGCAGTCATGTGGTAAACCCAAAGAATGCAAGTGGAAATTGCTCTTGCGCGGCGCGGAAAGCACGCGCCGATGCATTTCAGTCGCATTTTCCGACGCGGATAAACGTTGCCTTGAAAACTGTCGGAATTTCTCACTGTGGGAAGAAGGAGAGAAAGGAAGTAAAGAAAGAAGGAGAGAAAGTTCTTTTTGTATAAGGGGTGGAAGTTTAGCAGAGGACGTGGTTTTCACGAGAGGCAAAACGCGCGAGTTACCCGATGGGACGTTGACGTACACGGAAAATATCAAAGGAGATGCGCGCTAAGAAGATGAAGGCGAGAAGATGATCGATCGAGAGGGGGAGGTTGTCTGCCGGACCATCCGGGATCGCAAAGAAGAGAACGCGTGGAAAGATTCGGTATGAGAGCATCCGCCCGAAAAGAGGAGCTTCTCTATGACGAAATCGGTAAATTTAGATGCGAGACGAAAAAAGGGAAAAAACCGGGTGGTGGAAGGATATCGACGACGAGCATGAGGAAACGGAACGAAGTGCATCAGGCATGCGGCTCAGGCTTCGTTAGGCCGTCCCTCTGTCTTTCCTTCTCGGATCTTCGCCGTACGCAGTTCTTACTCCTATCGCCTTTGGCAATTTCCCAGAACTCTTTGAGAAAGAAAAAGAAGAGGAACGCCTCCCTACGCGCATCGCTGTATACGTATTAAAATGTGTAATGTATAGTCGTCTGCTGAATACCTTATGTGGTTTCCCGTATACCAATAAATCATGATAACGTATACGGAAAGAACGATTTTGCTGAAGTATGTAAAAATTTAGCTAGATATAAATCTGAAAATAATTCTGTCGAACTATCACAATAGTTATGTAAGACGCTCAAATTGGTTGAAATAAAACTTTTTACAGCATTGCTCATCATGCTTGAATACATAATTATTTCTTACATAATTATTTTAATGTCCAACAAAATTATTTTCTAATTTATCTAAATTTTTAATATTTTTTAAATACTTTAGCAAAATTGTTCTTTTCGTAAAATTAACGATAGTCATATATAAAAATAAAAAAGTACCATTTATTGTATCAGAAAAATAAAAAAGGTACCAAATACTTGTACTAAAAATTTTTATCAAGAATTTTTATCAAGAAATATAAAGGAGTACCATCGGCTGTGTTATGAATTACTTGCCGTATTCTATATGTCGGTTGTTAGGACAAACGAGTTCGAGCTAACTCGTGTTTCGCCGAGCATTTGCCTCGAGGCGCGGATACGGCTAACGCCCGACGAATTCAGTTTCGGGGAGAATTTATGTTTTCGCCATTGGCGCGAAATGGCTCGCACCGACGCGCTATCCGCGTACAAGTTTCTCGCGAGTGAAGTGCGAAATGCGGTGGGTAGATCGTGGAGCTAGGGAAAAGTTGCAGATTTCACGAAAGCCGGCTCTCGATACAACCCCGTGAGAGCGCGAGGAATTAATACTTTTTACGACCTTTCTTCCTCTAGACATTATTTTATTCAACGTTGGAAAACAGGATATAAATTATTTTATTATGTCACTCTGATAAGAGTATTTATAATATGATTTCGTTGAATACTTTTATGACAAGTCGCGTAGATGCAAGGAAATTTTAATAATTAAAAGAGAATTATTTAAAAAAATATTTAATAAATTGATATAAAAAATGCTTGCGCAATCAATAATTTCATTTCAATGCTGTGGTATGATTTCTGATTCTATTTTAAACCGTCAATTATCATGAAAATCTACTTTGCAGTTGAGTGAAAACAACCGATCATTTGTGTCTACGAACATTGTTTCAACACTGAGCGCAGTGCAGAATGCACGATGCATTCAGTATGCGCAACATGAAATCTCGAAACGTGTCGCTTTCGATTGTGGGCGTCGCAACTTGATGATTACAACCAAGCTTGCATATATCCGTATGTATGCGGGACGCACACGTCTGTATCTGTCTGTGTACAAAGCGGAGAAAGTGGAAGAGGGGCTAAGGTAATGTTTAACGCCGTCGCTGCGGTATTAAATTACGCGATGCCGACCGAAGGTGGTTCGGCCGGGAATTCTTCAGACGGAGAATTACAATGCCGCCGTCTCCTCTTTAGTATTCATTCGATCTGAATAATGTACCATTAAATTATTGGTCCCGATCCGTGCAAGCGTTAAACGCCGGTCGTCAAGCTCCGCTTTGTCGAGGTGTGTTCGTTAGCCTCAAGGAATCCGACATTGTCGATCGATCGATCGAATTTTTACGCGGCTACAGGTCCTAGCTCCGTCTAGTTAATGTGTTCGAAGATCAGATTGGCTCCCAGTGTTAGTCAAAAAATTAGAGGTCGGCTGAAAGATGGACGATTATCTCATATTTTTACATTAAAAAAATTGTTTTAAAACTTTTCTTCTTGTTCGTAATTGTACGTTATAAACTGATTTATTACAAATGGCTAAGTTTGCGATGAGTTTTCAGCGCATATATTTCAATGATACAATTTTTTAGTTATATGCTCACATTGCGAAAAAATTTTTTAAAGTAAATTTTATTACGTTTGAAAGCAAACTTCTGCGTTAACAGGAACTAGCAGTATTGAACACATAGAGTATCGCGATTGATAAAATAACTGTTAACGGAAAACAAGCATAAATTCTATTCGTGATTTTCATCGAATAGCTGATTTCTCCGAAATCGCTCTACCGCGACTTTTTTTTTATAGAGAGAGAAACCGATGTTATCAGATTTTATGGCAAAACAAATGCGCTGCTCAGATAATTGTGAAACTGTCCTTCTGCCTGCTGGATTGATTTATTTTACAGTTTTATTTTTTTTTTTTGCATTCAATTCTCTGCCTCTACCTCGTCGTTTCTTCGTGATAATCTTTCGTCTCTATCGGATTGCATAGAAGTATCTTCTTGTTGTATCGTTGATGCGCATTCATTTATTCCTCCACTCAGTTATCTGTTATAACGATCTTCTGGACCGTGCTCGCGCGTATTTTTTTTCATAGTCCCTCTATTTTTCCGCTTAGTCTTGACAATAATTGCATTACATATGTTTGATATCGAAAAAAATTTCTACTTAGCATTTTTTAAAGGAAAAAAAAAAGAAATTATTAAATGGGATCTACCAATCTATCGCAGGAAATGTATTAAAATAGCACATTACGTTAAGATATTAAAATTTATTTGCTGTATCTTAGTTAAAAATCCGATTTTGTCTAATTTTACGATGAAAGTCCACTAATGAGTATATAAAATACTTCATCGGATGTGAATGAACTTAATTGCTGCCAATGACGACGTAGATCCGTGAATCAACGTAAATTAATGCGGAACGAATTTGCAAGGCAGTGAGCGCCGGTTTTAACGAGGTTTTTAAACGTTATCGATCGGCCGTAATAACGCGGAGAACAGACTTATGTAATATCCTGTAGTGGATTCTTTTGAGATTTTGCCTCCTGATTCGGCGACCTTACGGTATAGATCGTTCTCTTTCGTCAGGTACTTCTGATCGCTATTGTTACGACAGTCGGATGAAAGATTCATCGACTGTTCATGACAGAAATGCTCCTCGAAGAGGGCAATCGTACGCGCTGCCGAGCCAGGAAATGCAACACGTATGTGTATACATTGGAAATCATGTGTACATGTACGTATGTATACATGCGCTAGTATCAGGGATATTAAAGACGCTATAAAGACGCTCGGTACTTAAATAAAGGAAACTGGGAAACGGGTATGAAATATAAATCACGTATAATCTCCGCTGTTATCGATTTATTGTATTTTGGGCATGCTAGAAATATAAATAGAAATATTTCCGAAACTGTTATCGATTATACACGCTGCTCAGTTAATTATTTTCTAGAAAAAATCCTAGTATGAATGTTAAGATTTCAAGAGGAATAAGAGCAGAATTATGCAAAAGAAAATATATACATTACGTGTATCACGTAAAGATTAATTGATATTAATTAATATCATGGAATTTCCTCTCGTTACGCAGCAAAAACGAAGCGGAGTGAAACTATTGAAACGGCAATTCTCATTTAACCGTGAAAGAATGATGACGATCGCATAGCATACGAAGTTATCCATTTTACGGGTGGTTAGCGTGATTATACGCACAATGCGGCTTTTCATCCCCCTTCATCCACCCACCAATTCCAGTCACTCCCACATTCGCCCACATACGCCGGTCCATCCGGTCGACCCTTTAGCATAGACAGGAACCGACTATCCCGAGGGACAGATGGACGATCCGCCATCGGTCGCTGACCAGTCAGCGTTTCCCACCAGCGCTCCATTTTCCACTTGGATATCGCCTAATAATTTCGGGGATTTTCACCCTAATCCTTTAATGTCCTTACTCACGGGCAATGGTCAAATCGAATATCCCGTCGAAGCGGTCGGCGCGGTATCACGCATCCACGTATCGAAGCGCCAACGAGCGCAATCGCGCCGCGATACCGATTATATTCCTCGCTACGGATCTCGAGATTCGTGTTTCCACGCTGCTCATTGAGATCCTCGCAATGTTGCGAATAATCCACATTATTGAGCATAAAATTCAAGGCACGTAAACGGATATATAAATACATACGTATGTCTTTTTATTCGTGAATTTTTAACTTTAAATACACAATGTTTTGGAATAAGCGAATCATGTTAATTTGCTACGAGTACCATTCGTAAATCTAATGATAAATAATGACACTTTTGACACGCGAGAGAGTATGAACAGAAGGAAAGGCGTCGAGTATCTCTTAAGCAAGGCATTTGTACCAATCTCTCAATTAATAAACATGGACAGAAAGATAGTGTCTGTGTGGAACGAGACGCGTACCAGCAGGCGCAGTTTTTTCAACCGTCAACGTGATGCAGTGCAGAGGACCGCCGACGGTGCGCTAGAACCTAGAAGATTTACGACCTCGTAATCATCTGCTGATCCACGAGCAACGATCCCTCCCTCCGGCCGCCCATATTTTCTGTCTCGAGTATCCAATGTTCATTGTTCGTAGTTGCAAGTGAGAGAGGGAGGAAGAAGCTGATAGCGAGTGCGGTGTAAGTGAGTGCACGTAGAGAGGGAGCGTGGGGAGAGAAAGAGGGAGAGAAAGGTAGAAAGAGAAAATGTCACCGCGCGCGTTTAATTCGTTTCGCACCTTCTGGACCAGTGAATCGAGAGACGGATGGTTCGACCGCTGAAATTTGCTCGCGCTCGCCGAACGCGTCGAGTCGCCTGCGACGTGTTAAATTTCCTGGTCGCCTAGATTATTCTAGTTTCACGATTATTTTCGCACCTCGGTTAATCGAAGTTTTTGATCAAATCGAGATCGCTCTAGTTTTGTCTCTTTTCGATTTTCCGAAATAGGAAAAGCATGCTTACATCGCCGTGTTCACAAAAAATCGAGTCAAATATCGAAAACAACAACTAAATTGTGATAGATGAAATTCTGTTGAAACGAGCAAATTAAAAATAAAATATTTTTACGGATCTGGTCGTGATTTCTCCGTTTGACGACGAAAATTGACTTGACGTCGCTGCGTAGCGTCACAAACGTGCTTCGTTTCAACAATGATCCGCATGAACTTTTATATTGTGTCTAGTAATTTGCGCAAAGTGCATTGAATAATTATCGATGAATTTACGAAATTACATGCAACTCTCAAAGCAAATCCGAATTATCGTTATCTTTGATAAAACCAACACGAGCATTGTTGTATTAGAATTCGTGTGTACGTCTACTAACACATAATCCGATAAATCGACCGGGATCGTTGAACTCCATGATAGAATCGTCGTTGCGACGAGGATAACTGGGGAACATAGCCTTGGGTCGTAGCCATCGTCGCATCCAGTCGTTGTGGCAACAGGATGGACATTCGCGCTATCGACTCCATTACAATTCACTCGTTCGCTTTGGCAACCCTCGTTATCCGAACGCAGTCACGCAAGTACGGAGACACATTGTCCGTTCGGACAATGCTCGCGGGTTCAGAAGCCCGCATTTTCCGCCAAATGAAAAGTTGTCCATTATGTACTACCTCGGCGCTTTTTAACCATCCGTAGATCTCGGCGCGTACCGGAAAACGAATTTTTCGAAAGGGAGTTTCAATTTCGTCGTTGGCATGCGCCTTTTGCAACGTGATTGACGAGCGAGTCAGGAAAACGGTTGTTTCGGCTAATGAAATTGATTTTTTTTGCAATTGCAGTAGAAACAAAATCAATTGAGTTTTAGATAGAAAGCTTTTGCATAAATTCTTTTAATTCTCGAAATGTCAACTATGCGCAATTATTTGATATACATGAAAAATTTGTTTTTAAATGCAAATACGTTTAATCGAGAGAGAGAGACAAGAGGGTTTAAAGAGCGTAATAAAGACTCAGAAGTCGATGTTACAACGTGTTGTTTGGAAGGAAAGGCGCGACACAATGGGGAAAAGGAAACAATGTGGGGCTGAAACTTAAGATAGGAAAGGCGAGCATCTGCAAGCCGGGAAGGAAGGAGTAAAAGTGGACGAGAAATTCGTCGCGCGCGCGTCGCCATCGGTGCGGCGCGGCGGGGAAACGGGAGAAATCCGTTTTCACTTTCCACACTGAATCCCAATGCCGTCGGTTGAGGAACGAAGGAACAAAACGCGTGAGTTGTCGATGCGCACCGCAGTCAGACTGCAACTCGGCATGCAAATGTGCACCCCCTTTCTCCCCCTTTCTCGCTCTTACTCTTTCTTTCACGATTCTTTCCTTGCTTCGCTATAAGGCCAAACCCAAAGGCCTTGCGTGGATGAGTATTCTTGTACTCCCGGAGGGCGACGTGGCTTCTTTTCTTCCAATGTGGTCTCAGGTTTTGCGGAGAAAGCCAACAAAAGGGGAGCTAAAGCCTGTACGTGCGGTTCGTAGATCGCAATTCAGTCGATGAAGTTAAAGATGCATCAATTGCTCCCTAATTGAATGCAAACCAACAGTCGGCACATTTCTGCGGTTAATTAAACATGACTGTATTGATTCGTCACACACATCTCTCATTTCTTTAATATATAAAAACAATTTCGTACATATTCATCTATTATGCTGTATTAATCTGATTAAATTTTTTCTTTAGATATTTATCATAAAATTAGATGTTTTAAACGCTATATTTATTTCGCATATGATATAAAATTAAAGTATACAATATTCAGTATTAAATATAGAAAGAAGATTTCAAAAAAGATTTCAAAAAGAGAATTTTCTCGGATAAGTGTCTATGTAAAAATTATTTTAGAAGATAGAATAAAGAGCTGTTATATTAAATATTAATACAATATATTAATATTATATATATATTTGATGCTTCAAATATCATTATTTTATTTTGCACTTTGCTAAAAATTGCCAAAGAATTATAGAAAGATAATCTTTGATAATCATGATCGTGAAGACATCGTGAAGATATTCGATATCGAGAATAAGGCAAAGTAAGAGATGATAGAATTGAGATGTCGCAGAAAGATCACTGAGTAAATCTTTACCGCGTACAGACAAAAAGGATAAAAGAGTGAGCAGTAAAAAGAAAGAATTGGAAGTTTGAGAGGGAGAAAGTGCGATTCGAGAGGTTGAAGCATTGAGCGGGTTTCAGAGAACTCAGTTATGGCGCGCATACATCTGAACTCAATGTGTACGGATATGTGCCATCTGCGAACACACGCTCAACTTGGTGCTGAGTTTGCGTTGACTTTATGAGATCCTTTTATCCTTTGGTAATCTTTCTTGTCGAAGCGCAAATAGATGTATCTTTTTCGTTTCTTGAATGCATGTCATTCCGCATAAATTCATTCATTGATCATTAATTAATAAAAAAGAATCTTTCAAACACTATTGCTTTTTTAATCAACTATTCGATATTCATTAAATAAGGCAAAATTTTTATATCTTTTTTTTATTAAAAACTTGTCTTATTAAAATTTTTCTGTAAAAAAAAAGTTTATTTTACGACTGGAAAGTCTGGATTGAAGAATCGATTCACACTTGTGAAACGAAATAACAAAGTACGTTACTATATTGAATACGATAATATGAACACTGGGATACCTTGGGGAATCGATTTTCACAATTCTACCAAATAATTCAAGAGATATCGATACTCTATAGGATACAGCCCATCCTCTTTTGATCCTGTTTTGTAGCGATGTGCACATTACGAGGGTATTAGAATTAACGAGCAGCCACAAAGTGGTAATCGGGATACTAATCATCGTTAACACTGATCGTTATCACAAATCGTATAAACTTAGTTCTTAGGAGCCAACTAGTGGTTTGTTCCAAATTACTTGCCGTCTAGGAAGATTTGTTTCGAATTAGTTTCCCATTC
>JANQDE010000056.1:403131-428131 GCA_037157785.1 Cephalotes varians
CCCCCCCCCCCCCCCTCCCTCTCTCGCTCTCTGTTTTAATACAGATTTGTAATTTCGAACATAAATTTGCGGTGCTTGTATTGTTTAAATTTAACTTGACAAACGCATTCGTAAAATTAGATCCAAAGCATCATTGTGGAAATGTGAAATTATATGAAATTATCTAATGATTGCTCTACGTTTTATACTAGCTTAAATGTAATAAAGGCACTTTGTTGAAACATATATTCGGCTTTTATGTTAATTAAAATGGAATTTATGGTAATTTTAATTAATATTAGTGGTGAGATGGATCAATTAAATACCGCAATTCGATAACTACCAATAAACATGATAGCATACCAGCAAACATGATACTTAATGTTTTCAATAAACCGCAATCAAATAGATTTCATGATTCAAATTTGATATATTATTTAGAAAATAATAATTAGAAAATTATAATGAGTATATCAGATTTTACACGCAATACTTTTACTATTCCAATCGGTTTCTACACAATGCACAAACCATTCCATACAACCATACCATCATATGATTTCATATAATCTCTCTTGATATCTTTGACGCCGATAATTATAATTTATGTCGCATTACGTACCGCCATACGTTATTCGAGGGTAAGGAAACGAGTCATTCATTATGAAGTGTGTGTGACAGTTATGTTTGATAATATATTACATGAGCGTGTGTTTTCAAGTGCGTACTTGCACATGAAATCATCGTTTGCGTGCTTGAGCGAGGGATAACGACGGTGCTAAGTTGTCGTAAAGACTCGTCTGTGATCGTTTAACTTTGATAGTTAGGTACAGGAGGTAACAGAGGGTTTAGCAGATTCAATTAACGAATCGTTCTCGAAACATTCGTGATCAGTGTCCTCTTCCCGTTTATCAGAACCCCAAGAGAATTGAAACATAGCCCACAATGCAAACATATCTACACAAGGATAAAATGTGCACATTACTGCGGCAGGAGGGTGTGTGAGCGTGTACTCGATCCGATCGATCCGTTACACTTCGAACGTCAGATACATCCGAGGAAACGTTTAAAAGATAGTATGATATGACGTCTCGTATCGATTTTGGTATCGCTCTGCTGACTCACTCTCAGCGGGGCCAACGAGAAACAAACGGCCTTTATTTCGCCGAGTTATCGTCTCTCCCGCGAACTATCTTAATTTCCCGTCTTCCAATTAAGTTTCTTCGAAGGCGACCGTCGGAGGTCACCAAATTATATGGACCATTGCTGATCTTTATGGCGAGGAAGTAACTGTGGGGTTCGCTTCCCTTCCCATGGTATGTATCTTTATTAGCGACCAGAGTGCTTTATTTGGACACGATAATGCCAATATATATCCAGCCTTGGTATAATTAATATAATATCTTCAGCGCGATAAATAATTCTTGTTCGCCTTGACTAAAAATTTCGAAATATTCTTAGCAAGCGAATAGCAAACGAACTGTACAGATTATACGATCGAGAGTCTTGCACTTTGCGTTTTCTTTGCGCGTTCTTTATAATCGGAGCAATGACAAAAATAGCGATGATGTCGCGCGATCAACAACGTGTTAAGAGTGTGAACAAGGAATTCGATCGCGCTCGACGCGGCTCGGAATAAACGGTCGAAATTCGTTCGAAGGGAGCTCAGGACAATAATTAGCCTCTGCATGCACATGCGTTAAGTATAAATCAAGACAATGAACCGAGCATCGATTCAACTACTGCTGTTGCCTGGGCTCGCGTGCGCTCGGAATTAACCTGGCGACCACCTTTCCGTGCATGCACTACATATGTGTGTGTGTGTGTGTGTGTGTGTGTGTGTGTGTGTGTGTGTGTGTGTGTGTTGTGTGTGTGCGCGTGTGTGTGCTCGCGAGCAAGCGATGCGGTCGCACATCGAAAACGCCATAAATGCACGCGCGCATCGTGATCCGCACACGCGCGCGAATCTAACGTCGTTTCGCTTAACGCGCCAGCCCGTATGCCCGAACACGCATCTGCATGTGTGTCGCGCGTTTCAGAGTATATATTTATACCGGTTCGTGCTTCGCAACGACAACAACAAAGTGCAGACGCCGGACTGCGCGGACCCGGGATGGTGGCCTTTGATAATTTAATTTATACGCCGTGAACGGTCTCTTACGGCGCGCCGACGTGCCAAGCTAATTGTATAAATTATTGCCGCCTGACGGTTCGATAATCGTCGAGTTTGCGATGCGTTTCGTACTAAAGAAAGAATTCTAGTGGAATCTCTGCTCGTGCAGTGGCGGAATAACGTATGCAGTCCACGTTATAAACGTGATCCTTGAAATTTGAAACATTGGTCTTAAAATTTTGTTTACTACGTCTTTCAAAAGTATTTTTACTTATTATCATCTTTATTTCATAATATAAATGTATATATATTATATATAAATATTGTCAAATTTATTAAATATTATTATCAAAATCTTAATAAATAAAAGTTCTATATGTATTTTAGATGTTAATAATAGTAACTAAAGAACGTTTAAACTTTTTGATTCTTTTATTTTCGGCCCTCATTAGAAATCATCTTGTGTCTGGCAATTCTAAATATTAATCCGTCATTGCCTGCTGCAGATTGTCGATACTGAGAACGAGTCGGTTGCCACATGATTGGCTCGTACATTTGGCGCGAGACGATGCACTGATAAAGTCTGGAATTTTTGTTCAGCTGTGTTCGCGGAATTCACGAGACGTGCCATCGATCTTTGGCGCGAGTATTTACATGGTCTGGACCCAGTGGAAAAAGACGAGCCAATTGTCCGGTCAATTGTGTCAAGTGTCGGAAAAGTTTCGCGAAGTCCTTGACACGCCCGTCCACCATCACTGTGCGCTCCAGTTTCCTCGTTAGTGCGTTGATTGGACATGATCAAGCTGGCGCAATATGCGGGTTTAATTAATTAGCGTTAACCTGGGAGAGCTGAGTCTGCTCTGAGGAGTGCATAACTCCTTGAAAGTTAGGAATATTCCAATATCCATCTCGCGATATTGCAACAGTAAATTTTTGAACGCGTTTTAGCGCGAACTAAAATTAATGTATTTTATTACATATACACATTAAACGTCTATTTAAACACATTTTTTATAAAATGAATGCTATAAGCTTATTATTATAAAAACGAATATATTCTTTTATGTTTTATGGAACTGCTGCTTCATTATGCCTGAATAATTGTCTGAATAATATATATGTACAATATGTACGTATATGTGCGTGCATTTCAATTTTAATCGAGAAAAAGAGAAATAGGTATAAATTGAAATTAAAATTATACCTACAAGCTATTCATTTTCATAGATTACCTCATTATTTGTTATCAATTAAGAAATATCTAGAGCGCATGAATGTCAGAGGTGATAATCATTCTCGTAATAGACAAGGCCATTGGGAGCGTTTTCAAAAACTGACACGTGTCAGGCCTCACCTCGTTTCCTATCACTCTAATCTGTCACGATAGATCGTCGTTGACGCGACACGAGTCACGCCTTGTGGGTCACGATAGCTCGCGTTTCATTTGCCGTTCAATCGAACGTCGTTCATCGACGTTCCGTTACCGGTGCGTTTACACGAAGAGCATTTCGCTCGTGAATTGTTCCGTCGCGTAACTTCAAATCGAATATCGTGTCCAAGTCATGGCAACACAGTCCTGCAGTCAATCGCACGGATCGGTTGGCTCGCAATCCACGTAGAAAAGTAAATCTCGGCTTCGTCACGAAGCGTGACCGATCAAACGAACCGACGGTACACCACGCAAAAGCAATTAATTCCCCTATTTATTATCTCGAATCAATCCCATAAAAACAGCGAAAGAGAAAAGTGTAGCCGGTGTTGCTGATGAAAGGTGAAAAGGAAACGGCGTTTGAAAGAAAGAATTGAAAAGATAGAGAGAGGGAGAGAGAAAGAGAGCTTTCTCTCTCCCTAGCTATCGGTTTGCCGCGCGTTCAACGGAGATGGTAAACGCGAATAGAGCGCGAGATGCGGCTGCGAAGGGAGACCTGTACGTCGGTTCTGGCTAACTCATGCTGACCAAACGGTGCGCGGGGAAGTGCGTGACGTCGCTGATGACTTATGGCCGTCATAAATCAACCCATTGAATTTCACAGTGTCGATATTTCGCTGCGTCCATCCCGTACAGCTCCTCGCTCAACCTCCCTGACCTCCCGGCCAAACTGATCGTCCTCGAGGGAGATGGCGGATGACAAGCGGCAAGAAAGAAGTCGATTCGCGAATTTTCACGGATGTCGTCGTGCATCGTTTCTTTCCATTATTCGTAATTTTGTTGAAAAGAGATATTCGATCTCTATAAAGCTATAGCTATATTATTTATATTTTTTGTATTTTAGTCTTTCAAAAGATTTAGTTAAATAAACAGCTAATTAAATATTAAAAATATTATTATTATATTTTATTATGTTTAACAAATTTTTTTTAAATTTTAATTAACAGTAGAATTATATATTTTTTAATATTTTAATAACTGTAATTAAACGAAAACGTTTATCTTTGTAATCACGTGCTTGCTAGTGCTGGACTTGACGTAAAATATGTACCCAAACTTGCTATCTCTTTTACTCTCTCTTTTTAGACCTCATTGACATTTCATGATAACTAAAAATTATTTATAAATGTCACGAATAAGCGTTATCAATGCATATTGCATTATCAATACAAAAGCTGTTTGTTAAAATTATATATCATAAGTAAAATATTGCGAGTCGATGAATTTATTTTTCACTTGATGGAAATATCGAGAGTTTCATGAGTGTTTTACTGTGATAAATTGACATTACTGATTAAAAGCATTACATTTTTATCAACCAAATCGAATGAATGCTATTTAATTAAAGCGATATTCGTGTGCAGGCCGCTAAATTGATAAAACGGACATTATCTACAATTTTATTCAGCATCCGGCACGTAGAGCACGAGAGATCTAACATTTTTCGTAAAACGATATCGAGATAACTCACGGAGAGATCTCTATCGTTTCCCGATAACAAATAATATAAAATGAAAAAACTTGTGGAACACTAAACTAAAGTTGCTCCGAAACTTTTTCTGCACAGTGTCTTCCAGAATGGAAAATATCTTTTGTCGCAAATATCCGTAATAAGGGGCCAAGTTTTGCTGCGTTATAATGACGTTGAATTTATCGCACGTCGCAAATGAATGGGATTCCTCGAATGTATACGATTCTCTCTTGAAGGGAGAATCGGATGAACAAAACCGTGTGGCCTGTATTTCGATGTTATGCCGGAAAGTTTCGGTAATTTCGAAGTCAGACCAAGTAGTAGCGAATCTCGCGCAGAACGAAGCGTCCCGCTCAACGGGAACACTGGGCTATCGGGTTTGCGGTGTAACACTGGACCTAGTAGCTATGCGAACTACTCTTCGTACTCTCTCTTTCTTCCCCCCTTTCTTTCTCTCTCTTTTTCTCCTTATAACCCTGGTTCCTCTTATTTCGGAAGATTTCCCCCGGTGCTCATTGCCTTCTCCCTTAACGCCAACTCGTTCCTAAGTTCCGAGAGCTTGGCTTATCTCTTCTCCTTCTTTTCGCTTTTTTTTTTCTTCATTCTACCGTAGTCACACTTAAGACAGCGCCGTCCTTCCGGAGCATCAAGTTTCTTTCTTCTTCGTTTTCGAGCGAACACTCTTTTCGCTCTTTTTCCATAAGTTGGGCTCACAGAAATCACAATCGTGGACAATTCGGCATTTAAACATTAATTTTGGGAATGAAGATGCGATGCGAGGAAAATAAAGAAAATTTATCATTTATAATTTTGTTGTAAAAATCTCATTTTTTTCTAAGGATTTCCTATCTTTGAAGGAAATTTGATAATAATTCATCACTTATGATTCTGCATAAATTTCTGTACTCTTGAATACAAAAATCGTTGATGAAGACATTTTATTTTTTAAATACAGCAGTTTGTGACTTTTATTTAAAAAAATATATTATACAGAGCGTTGTTCTTCTATTTCCTTGTCTTATAGAAATCTTCATTAAAGGGCTTTAGGCCGTGCTGTAAATCCGGATGAGTGGGCCATATCGTGTTACGAAATAAACGGGAGGTCGCACGTGCGTTTACGGGCATTTAGACGTCATTAGCTCTCAGCTTTGTGCTCATTATCCTGGCATTAATATAAGTACTCGTCGTAATACTTAATGATCCGTAAGTAATTGTATAGTGTCATTAGTATGTCGCTTGCTACGGACGTGACAATGAACATAACGCCTGCCAATTTCGGTAATTCGAAGCTCGGATGGTCGAATTCATTTGAATAACACAAATTACACGGACCGAATTAACGAAATGTGGCGCGAATCCCAGCCACTATCGAGTTTTATATTTCACTGGATACAATGGATAGTTGCACAAGCTCTTTGCTCAGGTAATTAGAATCTGCAATTGTAATTAACAGGATTTTTCCGTGATATCTTATTGTATGTTATGCTGGAACTGCATATACGATTGCAAACAATAAATAATGATTTCTCAGTGTTCATAGAGCATTGTTAAAACAGATTACACATAACTGAATTTTGTATCGAAAATATGGATTAAACCATAATGTTGCATTGGATTTGATTTAAAAATATTTGAATTATGAATTCTACTGTTGAGCGTTTTGTCAAATATTGTAACTAATAATATGTGTTTGTGGAAGATAAATAATTTATAAGTATATATTATAAAAAATATGCATACATTGTCTGCAACTGATTTATCATTTCCAGATCTACGTTATTATACCATCGCTGAATTTTTAAGTAAGTTGTTGGAACAAATCTGTTTTGAGATGAGCGAGAGGAATTCGGTGCGCTTCTTACCGGAAGAGTCGTTAGTCTCGAGTAATTCGCGCGGTACGACGTTTCCTGAACATCTTCAACGACCCCTCGCGCTCGATAGCGTTCTTGCACGCTGGAATTTTCACACGCTCGAGAAGCCAGAAACAAAGAGGAGCATCCAAGATTTCGGTGGCTTCGGAAAGCGTCTGCGAAGGGATGCAAGGAGGACGACAATGTCTTGCGATCCTCGTGCGCATTGTGCTGTCTCTCCTTTCTCCTTCTCCTGTTCGACATTCTCTCTTTCTCTCTCTCTCTTTCTCTTCCTACACTTCTGCAGACAGTGCGAGAAGAGATCCTGGAGGGATTCCGTGAGTATAGAGATGCTGAGGACTCTCTCTATTCTCGCATTCTCCTGTGTGCCACGATTCTTCCTTCATCTGAGTTTCTCTCTTTCTTTCTAACTATTCGCTTTCTCTCTCTCTCTCTCTTTCTCTCCCTCTCTTTCTCTCTCTTCCTCTTATTTAACTTAAGATTGGATTGCAGATTACACATCGCACTATCCTCGCTTTTGCTGTCCTGTTCTTAATTTCAGTTCAGTGCTTCGGTGTCTCTGTTTTCTTTTTTTCCTTTCTCTGTTCTCCATCTGCTGCAATCATGCCAAGGTCCGCCTAGCATCTTCGTCTTCTACTTTTTTAAATCTCGCTTTATATACCTATTCACCGGGAAAGCATGAAGTGAAATAGCGCCGGAAATGAGAATCTACTCTCGACCGGTTGAGGATGAAATTATTTTGCGGATATGGGCTAGCGAGAGTTTCTTTCTCCATTGGAATGACTTGATTTTTTAAATTATTAAAATATGGAATATTTTTTGCCAGAAATTGCAATTATTAAAATTATAGAATTATTAAATTAAATTTAAATCATTGTGTAACTTAAAAAGACTTTAAAAAGAATAAAATTTAATCTTTAAAGAAATATATATAAATAAATATAATATACAATTTTGTTTAGATTCTAATTAGTTTTAACTATTTTTATTTATAGAAACAATATAATACTTTAACAAAAGTAATGTCATTCTTTTATATAAATTTATTTAGTATTAATTATAAAAAAGACATTTAATATTCTTTATTATCATATACAATGATAAATAGCAAATTCTGCAGTAAAGTCAAATCATTTTTTTATATGAAATATTAAACTCATACTATGCTTCTGCGACAATCAGTTAAAACTTTTGTTAAAAAAACTTTTATAATTGATTACAGCCTTCCCCAGATAATGTCAAGTATATATAACGCGTTTTATATTTAATATTGCACACGCTGTCACAAATGCTTTTGACGTTCTGATGACTGCTCGGATTAAAGTACTAATTACGATTAGGCGACATCAGAACGTACTGACAGGTCCGCCCGGGCGTGTTTGTCCTTCTGTGACATCTGTCGATTCCGGAGTGGAGAGTACGCGGTATGGAAAGAAAGGAGGGTGGAAACGATATGGAGGAGAAAGGAGAATCGGCGCAGACAGAGAGACAAGTATAAGAAATGAAAGGGGACAACCGAGAGGAGGGTAGAGGTGAGGGAGCCGGGTAAATGAAAAGCAGTAAGCCGAGCTGAACGTGTTTAGGGGGTGGCCGTATTTGAGGAAGGCACGTGACCGCGATTCGCAGCCCACGGCAGCTGCGAAAAGGCTTCTCTCTGTCCATATCCCTCTCGCTCTCTCCTTCCTCTGGCTTTACTCTCTATTTACCCCCGCAATCATATCGGCAAATACGGCGTACAATTAAAGGCAATACAACGTGACCGCTTTGGACATGTGCATCGACACGGAAAGCGCGCCGGCAGACGGGACAGGAAGAGGGGTTGGCTCCTTCATATTCCCGAATACGAATTTAATCGCCGTTTTGAAATGATTAAATTGTTTGGCGTTTGCAATCGGCGTTCTCCTTTATTATGTTAAATCGTTATCGTCATCAACGGGGAACGCCAAGGTTTTCCACGGCTACCGTAGAATCGTTCGTTGATTCAAGTAGCGAGCTCCGCGCACATCAATGGCAATCGAATCAACACCGCATTGTGCCGAAATAAAATGACGTTCAAGAGGTATTTGATTAGCGCGCATATTGTTTTAATGAAAGAGGATATTCACAAATCGTTCATTCGCAAATATCAGATAGGGAACGCAGCGATGATTTTGTTGTTTTTAGTGATATCCTAGCACTTGTACGCGCGCGAACAGTTATCGGCGTGTAAATTCTGTTATGGATGCTTGTCGAAATCCTCGCGCAGTATCTAACGGCACGTGTCAAACATGATTGAAGAAAACGTCAATCTCAAATTATAGTCTATGATTGCCTGTCAATTCGAAATTTCGACAGCGTTGATGACATAATCAAGTAAAAATAAAATTTATCGCATCTCTTTTTTTTAATAGCTTTTTCCAAGTATCTTGAAGCAGGGAAAAGTAAAGTGAACTTGAAGCGAAATTATTTGATTTTTTTTTTTTTAGATTTGTTCAATCTATAGGGAGCAGCGATAGTGAAGTTTACGGATTACTTTGGCGCCCGGAGTCAGTACATTTGCAATTCCCTCTGACGACGGAAACTTATAATGCCCATCCTATAAACTCATAACGCCAAGAAATTGCAAAGTAAAGATTTACATACGCGTGGACGCGTGCGTCAGAAGCGAGCCTGCGCAAATTCGTTATTCCGACTTATACGGGAGATCAACGTGCCAATGAATGCGACTGTCGCGATGCAGGACGGCACAAAGGGACAGACAAAGAAACAAACGGAAGAAGAAGGATTTACGCGCTAGCTCGTCGGTTTCTCTTTGCATTCAACGGAGACGCGACCATCACAAATAACTCGACGCTATCTGTAAACTACGGGCGTTTTGTGTGCCGTTTGCCGGAGTTTACGTCGTGACAACTACGTGCTCTCTAATCGTGAAACAAGCTTTTTTTTCTCATTTAGCTTTCTCCGAGATTTTTTTATGAACGATATGTCACTATATAATGTAACAAAAAAGAAAGTGCAGATCTACCATCGTTTTTCTCATAATTTTTCAAAGCAATGTACAATGTACGAAAGATTGAAACACAAGAATGTGTAAAAAGTGGAGTACAACATCATTACTATAAAACATTTTATCCAAAAGCGATTTTGTGAAGTTGTGTTGCACGTAGTTATTTAATGATTATTTGATAGCATAATTATCGATCATAGATTATGTGCAAAAAGATAATATTACAACAATAAAAAAATAGTTTTGTTCTTCAATAATCTCACGATTAAGATTCGTAAATAACGATGGATCAACAGATAACTGTAATATTTTCAATTAGTAGTTGAAAATAGGTTAACTATAATAGCATTCTTAAATACACGTCAACGTAGTATGACTGCGTGGAGAATGAAGATAGAATTCATTATGACCAATTTTCCGTGAGACGTTCAGTATAATAAAGAAATGAAGTAGCTTCGTAGATCGCGGCATAAGACGCGGGAAATCCGCTTAGCACCGAGGAAACCCGATGGTGACAACTTATTTTCGCGTGGAGGTGACGTAAAGCTCGCGTCGTCTCTAATACAAAGAAAACCCGGGGAAAATCTAGACACGCGCGCACGCGTACCTGAACGTGTGCCCCGTGTACCCTCATTCGGCGCATCGTATAGACGCTTTACACGCGGCTTAACAGTCGATGGTTATAAGTCGCGGGTAAATATTGTGCCGGTAAACAGCGCAGGATCCGAAAGGGCCTTAGGGTTCCACAGCAGCGAGTCGGAAGGGGTTGTACCGGCGGTTTGCACGTGCCGCTATTTACGCAGGGAGATACGAAAAGAGAAAGAGGAGGAAGATGGCATATACACGAGCGCATGTGTGTGAATGTGTGTGTTTCCAAAAGGCTTATGGGTGCTCCAGTATCAGTTACCCCGTTCAAGTGTCTGTCCGCGTTTCTATTTCGATCCGCTTCCTGGCTTCTCTCGAGATCTAGTCACGGCTTACTCTATTGCATATCTCCCGAGTATTATTGCGAGTTAAGGAGCCCCGTTCCACGTTTACGTTTGCAACAGTGTGTATGGTCTTGCGGCAGTCTAATGGCCTCAAAAGGTGTGGTAGTTGCGTTTAGCAAGGACGCGGTAATTAACTCAAGACTGAGAATAACTTCAATAACATCGTTTCTTAATTTAGGACAATAAAACGTACTTAGAACAAATGTATTATATCTGCAGTCTGCAGTTCTTCTCGCGTTTTTAATCCCTGATTAACGATGATTACATTTGTTTCCTTGAATTATCATTATAGATTAAAAATAACAGATTATATTAGTAAATTATTAATAGAAAATATTTTGCAACCGAGACAGGAAAATATATTAAATCATTTCCCAGTTAACTCCGTCACAATCGAAATTAACGAGCAATCTCGATAATAGTGATGTTTCAACGATTTCATTATAGCTATCATAGTCGTCGGCGAAGCGCGTGAGTCGAAATTCCATCTCGTCAAAATATTACCGCTGCGAATTGAGGTGTTTGAGTATATGCCGACGGTATTCGCGAATCACGCGAAGAACCCGAAGAATTCCTCTCGGCGCCGCGCTCAATTCCCCGTCGCGTCGACAAATCTCGTGAATACGGTAACCAGATACTTTCGCGGCGCGAAATCCTCATAGATATCCATCCGCGCGATATATCGGTACGCAACGATGACGAGGGAGCACAGAGGAGTTGGTCCCGGTATACGCGTATAGTTGTGTACGCGTATAGTTATAACTAGAGAGGATCAGACGTCACGCGATACACCCTCGGCTATTCAAACAGTTTGGTAAGCGTGACACACTTCTCCCGAGATGAAGAGAAGCCAGCAGTCGAGCGAGTGCCTCCTCGTGCAACCAAACCGGACTGAATATAACACGGATCCGTATGGTAAATATGCTCTCCTAGTTAGTGCCGTCGCAAACATTGATATCCGCGTTATACGTAAGGTCGAATCGTGGAACGGCGAGCTGGAGGAACTTGCAGCTTAGAAACCGACGATCTTAGAAGTGCTCCACAAGGGAAATGATATTCCTTTGATAACTAGGTCAGTTTTAACGAAAGCTCTTCGTTAGTCAAGCACAAATATTGAAATCTTAAATTATTCTGGCTTAACTATTGTGACATATTTCGTTTCGTTGTCTGCGAGTCCACTTTTTTTAATTATGTGATATAAATCAATTATTATTGCATGACAATTGTTTATGATTATTTATTAAAGATAAATATTATTAAAGATAATATATTAAAGATAAAAGGATAAGAAACTAATATATATTATATATATATATTATATATATATATTATATATATATATATTGTATTATATTATATTGTAATATATACATTCAAACTATCAATTATGATATATGTTCAATTAGATACTTTTAGATTTTTGCATTTAAGGAATTTATAGTTACTTTTTTGACATTAAAATATCAAAATCCTACATTGCACGAAGTGAATGATAATTAGAAGTATAATTAATAGTTCAATGTTATAGTTAATATCAATGAGAATAGAGATGTTGTGTACTTGTTGACTTTGCGTTATACCAGTACAATATTACAAATTATACATTAGTTTCTTACAACCAAATTCTGAAGATTGTTAAATGGGTTTTGTATTATTAATTATGTCATGTACATCTGCTAATAAATTACTTCATGTTGGATTTCGACTTTTATCTCTATAAAACATCTTTCTTCTTTATCTTAACATTTTTTAATATCGTTACGAATATATTGATCTCGAACTAAAAGGATCTCGAGTTATTCTGTTCTGACACACGCAGTTACAATTAGATTCTCCTTTGATTATCTTCTAGATTTCAAATAGAAACTAGATGCTATATAATTACATTATCTTGTGCTATAATGAACTATTAGAATGTTTGCTAGAAGTAACAATCTAGAAGTTCTTATAATTTTGAGTAGAGAACTCCGCTAACAGGAAATTATTACTAAATGTAGGTCAGCCTCGTCGAGTTTCTCTGCATTATAAGATCCTTCAAGTGAAATATCTCTTCTATTTTGCATATTTATAATACTTAAAATTAAAAGATATTATACATGTCAGGAACACAAAAAATAGCTATTTAAGATTAAAGATATATTTTGATATTATACTGAAGTAAATAATTTACGTATGTACTATTTTGCGTGATGAAGAAAATAAATTGTTTGACGCCGTTATTTTAGCATCTTAAGTATATCATTAAACACTATTAATACATATAATAATTTATTTAGAGATACAGTATAATAACATAATTACGCAGTTACAATAATAATGCAATGTAATCGGCATAAGGATTTCTCGATCAATAATTTCTCTCATATTAGAGAATTGAAAGAAACAAATAAAAATTATGGAAAACAAAAACTCAAACTTGTCAACATAACTCGCAACGTGGAAAGAATAAGAAAAGAAGAAGATGACAGACCCCTGTGACATGCGTATGCGCGAACAACCCTACCGTACGTGATTGCGGCTGACTAAACAAACAAAAATACATAAGGAAACGAAGACGCGAGTCGGGTCGGGAATTCCAAACTATCATGTAAAATTCTCGTGCACGCGTATTCTCGCGCATTTCCTAAAACAACAATGTCACGCGCACAGTTGTCTTTACCCTTTATATCGCGCTCGCGCGTACGTCGGAGGATATCTGCGCTTATGTGACACATTCAAAGGCAAAGTCGTGAGCCATTGCACCGATTGTTCGCCAAAGACTCGGGAAAACACCAGAACCAGACGCGGCTCGTGTTTATGGTTTTTCAGTCGATGCAGTGCGCCTCAATAGCGTACGTCCCGAAACATTTCCTTACATTCCGAGTCAAAGACGCGGAATACCTCCTCCCCTCGTCCCGGGTCTGCAGTCGAGAAGAAAGAAAACGACGCGTTCCAGGGAGGTAGGAACGTCGTATCGAACGCGCTTTCCCCGTCGGAGAATGCAGAATTCTTAACTGACGAGCATGCACCGCCGCTCGTATGCGGTTTTCCGTGCGGCTAACGGCATCGGCGCGGCAATTCTTTTTTTTAAATCGAAACATTCCACGATACGACACGACATTTCGATGAACCGCTCTCAATGAATCAAGTGTTAAAGATTACTTACACGAGAACGTGTGTTCAATATCGCTATTTATATCATGTACATGACGCGAACACGCGGATTTGCTGTTTCAGGTGGCGCGTAACTACGAATACGTCGTGACCGTGATAAGAAAAGTGATAGAAAAATTTAGTGCATCGTGACAGATATTGCACATCAGAGAAACGTGATGCGCGACTTAATGATTACGCGATATAGCGAATCTCCACGATGCTATAAGCGTAAAATCAGGTTACGTTATTGCCGGGAAAATCTCGATTGGCCGACATAACGCGCGTGTGCGCCGCATGCGTGTACTCCGCGTTAGGAATAGGTAGATAGATAGATAGAGAGAGACAGAGATAGAAAGAGAGAGAGAGAGAGAGAGAGAGAGAGAGAGAGAGAGAGAGAGAGAGAGAGAGAGAGAGAGAGAGAGAGAAAGAGAGAGAGAGAGATGTGATCGTAGCAGCTTCACGAGACGTTTCGAAAAATAAATGACGGGGAAAAATATTCCGAGCGATATAGGAACCGATCAAATTCCTCCAGGAAATTGCCTGTGATATTACGATGGTCGCACGCGGGTACGCTGTCTCTCCTTCTCTCCTTTTGGCTCTTTCGTTCTCCAGCTTCCTCCATCCTTCTTTCACCTCTTCGATGCTACGGGGTGGCCCCGTCGTTGAACGACGACCTCGTCGTTCCCGGGAGAGATCTCGAGCGGCCTTAAGCCGGAGCTAGCTCGCCGACTGCCTGCGTTATTGTCATCGTCCTCGTTCTTGTAGTCCTCGCAGTTCTCCGTCGAGGAGGAGTTTCATCCCGGGGCTATAGGCACACCCAGAGCTTCATCAACGCTTCGGGTTTGCACTGAAATCACACGCACACACGTGCAAACTCACGCGTGCATGCATACGCATCTCTCGAATGTGCGTGGCTCTGATTCTGCGGCATCGCATCCGATATATACGCCTGGCTGTAGCATTTGTGCCCGCGATACCGAGCAAATATCCGTCCAGTTTACCCTCTCGCGACGCCAAGTTGAGAAAGTACCGTTGACACCGCGTGCGTTGGATTTAACTAGGTTCTCTGGCTGCGTTGACATCGTCAGTATTTGTGTGGAACATTCGAATTACTAGGCACACATTTTGGAATGCATTTAACTTCAACGCATTTCATTAATTTGTAACGGCTTGTAATCAAATATTGCGATATGAATAATTGCCTATGAATATTTAAATAATTCTCGGGCAATCTGTTAGAAACATTTCATAAGTTAAAACAGACTATTTTTTCTCGATGTAGATACTTAGTTTAAACTTTGATTTTTAAAGGTATCTTTCAACCAGATATAGTTTAATTGTACGATAAATTATTCATCGGATTAGATTTAAATGGAACATTCGTTATGCATTCCAGATCCATTGTAGCAGCGTTACATATGCACATCGTTACGAGGAATTCTCTTTCGAGATAACGGCTTTGTGTGCTAATGCGTTAACTTGGAAGCGAGCGCGAATCGTCCGAAACGAAAATAACGTCGAATCTGACTTTGTCTCGTGCTCGGATCGCATTAAGAAAACAAACCGGATAGCGCTCCCTCGTTTTCTCACTTTATCTCTCTCTTTCTCTCTCTCTCTCTCTCTTTCTGTGCATACACGCGCAAACGCGAGTGAACACACTCGAAACCCATAAACCATGGGAGCCGAGTCACATCCGGTGCATAAATCTCGCGGGGGTTAGCTGCCGGCGGTGTCTCGACTTGCACGTGGAGATGAGGGAGACGTCGAGACAGGGGGAAGGGAGGGGACGAGCACGACAGCGCGGCACGCACCCAGAATGGCACGACAAACGTGTGCCGCCGGGTAGGTGGAGCGGAGGACAACTAGTTAATGGTCATTAGCGAGTCGCGCCAGTTTTAAATCTTCCGCCGGCTGCCCGAAGGGGCGTGCTGCCGGCCGACCCCTGTCAACCACCGAAAAGGCTTCCACCTAGTTGCACGTAGGTTGGCCCAGCAAATTACCCTTACCCCACCCCCTAGTTAGCTCACTGGTTATTACGTAATTCGATGTTGAATGCGATCGCGCCCCTTGCGAGCCGGCCAATTATTCGGCCACGTCTCTCGCTTTTGCGAATTGCCCGGTACCCTATGAATGTAACGCAACCCCGTTCCTCGCTCCTGCCCACAGCGAATTCGCGTGCCGCCAATTTATATGCATGGGTCGTAAGGAAAGATGTGATTGATGTTGAAAAGACTAGCTATGGATTAAAACACCCTTCCGATTGACGGTAAATCTAATCCTCTTTTTTTTAAATAGATTAGATCAAGAGCGACTGAGTCTGTGATAAACGATTATAAATATCACCAAATATCACCAAATGAATGACACTATAAAGTACGAGATAGTGTTTCTTGTCGATCTTTGACGGCTGTTTAACGATACTTTTTACATTTTTTCGATTCACATCCAAATTCCGTTTGACGGAAAGCATGGTCGCGCGTCGAAGCCACGATTTTTATCGGCGTGCCTGCGCGGCGACGCAATTGAAGATCACTTTTAAATACAGCACACCGGGCTCGGTGTTACTCGATTATCACCGCCGAGCGCAATAACGTGTGAGGCCGACGAGTGGCTAATAACTAGTCGCTCGTACAGCGGTGGAAAGCAGTGTAATGTATCAACTGGCAGTAATTAAAAGCCGCCGCGTAGTGCGGTAATGGTCGAGGCCCGTTACGATCATCGCTGCAGCGCCTATAAATCGTCTGTCGTAGGTGGATGCGTCGTGTTATTGGTCATGCTTTTTTTCGCGTCGCTGATGCCGCGCATTCGTTTCCACCGACGATCTGTCTCCCACGTCGCGCCCGACTCATAAATAAAACCAAACATCTGGTGGATCGCTCGGTTAATAATCATTAGCGGCAGGCAGTACAAACTTAAATCTCGACAATACGTCATCTACCGAGAGCAGCCGGCCTCTATATTCGGCTAGCTCCCAAAATCTTCGCGTCGTGTGGTCTGTTCTTAGGCCAGAGTCATGTTAAATCGCACAACTGAGAACGTCTCCAGTAACGCGTTTAAGAGTTAATATGCTCGTCGTTACGAGAATTAATTTTCGCCATTCCGTTCAAAATCTACCGGGTGTTCGTTATCCTAATTTTCCGAGAAATAGAACTCGTTCCTTGGAGCGAATCGAGTTTCTTCTACGTGAACATTTATCCGAAAAATGATTGTTTTCTTTCAAGAAACTATCGTTCGTGATTACTTCACCGCAAATTTCGCCGAATGTTTTAGAATCCGCGATTGTGACTATCGCGTGCGATTATATTCATTTTTGTTCGCGAGCAATTAGTTTGTTTCACAGAGACGGTAAAAGGTTGCTATTCCTAAGGGTCGGTTAGCGCGCATACATTTATGCGCGTACATGTGCACAGTGGCGAATGCGTTTCTACTAGGTTGTTCTTGTTTCCGGCGGCATGCGGAGATGCCGGTTTTACGAAGTCGGCGTTAATTGCCTCCGGAGATACCCTCGGTCGTACCGTAATTCACGCATAAATACATGAAATTACTTTCCCTTATTTAGGGGCTCGTTAGGCAGATCTACTGTTATTGCCGACAAAGCGAAATAAACCGGTGCGCCAACATTCTCAACGCGGCTATACGCGGGAGCGTTATAATTTAGATATAAGCGTTATACTTCACGCCATCTCGCTGTAGCGACTGTGGTACGATGATGAGACAAAAAAGAACGGGATAAAAACAGACATTTATATTTCTTGCGATAACTTGATCTTTCACGTCAGAGAAAATTATAAAAAACAAAATTATTTATTAAGGAATTTTACGATAATGTAATCAAATATTACAATTTATTTAAGAGATAAATTCGACAAACTGAAACGTTTATTAAAAGCTTTCAAATTTTTTAGATGCCTATTGCTTGGATATTATTTTAAACAGTTCATGAAAGTAATGCTAAAAAGATGTTACATATATAAGATGATTTTCTCAGAACAGAGTTTCTTGAGATTTATGTTTGATTATTCACGGATATTTGTAAGCACTTCAAAAATGTCCGTAGTTTAATTTAGCCAAAAATTTCAGGTTCTATTAAAAGATAGCTCTAAGCTCAAAGGATTTGACGTCGCTGGCAAGCCCATAGCTATTCAGCTAAGTAGGCAGTTGTATATTTTTACGTGAGACAACAGTATCAAGAGAGTGACGCCGAACACTTGGGTATACAATTCATAACTGGAACAGAACGGAAACACGCCATGTCATGTTGAACGAATGTGTCAGGTGATTATTTCCCTTCTTCTAATTTTGCAGAACCGGATATTCATATCTTGTTTCTATCTAAGTTATTTATAAATCTGTACACGCGTTTAATCTAAAAATCAACAGCGACTGAAACGTATAATTGAGACAAGTTGATCAAAGAATACGTTTGCAGATTTTAAGTCACTAATTTAATTATATATCCTGTACAAGTACCGTCTGTACTCCGCATCTAATTTAATTTGCTACGCAGAGGGGAAGCAAATATTAATGGAGCTTCTCTGCTACAATTCAAGTTTTCTTGCAATTTATGAAATGCGAGTATTTTCAGTCAGATTCAAGTTGCCGGACTGGTAACATCTATTGATCTAAACGAAGTAGAATTATAGTAGATATAGAATAGGAAAATGTGACGTTATATGAAGTTGTAACTCTCGTTTCGAGCTAGCGCCGTAATAAATTTCGATAGTAATTACGCACGTTGTAGCGGTAACTGCAAGACCGGCGATGAAGTACAAACTAGATAAACAGATAAACGAGGTTGCTGAGGGTGTTCATAACAAGGGTCGAACTTCGAAAAGCGGATTTGTCGGAGTAGTAATTCGACCCCTGTCCTACCTCCGTGGACACGTTCCACTAATTAATAACGATAAGTACGAATGCGTCTACACCGCAAGGGATAAAACGGCGGTTCACCAGATTCCCACGAGACAAACACGCCAGCCTAGAGTTGAGCCGATAACGCAGGAATATGTGTGCGCGAATTTCTGTTTCTCTCCCTCTGGTCCTTTTTTTTTTTACAAAATCCATTTCAGTTGTTCGACTTTTCGGTACACCGTGTAACTCGCTGACGAAAGCAACAATGCGAAATCTCATAAATTCGCTACCGCGCAATCGTAAAAATTCGTTTGTAAAGTTTCTCGTCAGCTTTGCTAGAAATAAATATGGATAAAACCGTGGAAGTGACAATTACATATCGACAATATAGAAACCACAGAGACTTGATATCAATGAAGATTTATTTACCGCATAGAAAATAGAAGAGCAAAAGTTCACTTTTTTACAAAAAAATATGTTAATTTTATAAAATTTAAAATTTCCAATAAAAAAATCTGTCGTAATCGTACAATTTATTTTTTGGACACCAGCAAAGGAAGTAATTTATGGATTTACTGAAAACCTTAACAAGCGAGACTAAAAGGATGTATGTGTCTTTTATAACTATCAAATAGTTAAACCAGTTTTAACGATCTGTATGTAAAAAAATTGCTGGCCTAGTTGTGTTGCGAAGCATGGCAGATCGTTATCACTTCTGGTTTCAAAAAAACCGAAAGCCAGCTTTTGATCCTTTAAAAAATTTATAAAATCTGATGGTTATATTGCTAACGACCAAAGCGAAGGGTATATATGTTCGAAACGTTATAAGTGAAAATAAAATAATTTGAAATAACTTAAAAAAAAAGTACGAAAAATTGAATGAAACTGTTGTGTTGATAAGAATCAATATCAAATTTACTTTTGAGCAAAACAGAAAGGTACAAGAGCAATCAGTTCTGAGTTCAAGTTCTAATTACTTTCGAAATAGAAAGAGAAAATTTGTAGCAAAACAGATTATCTCTGCAGTTAGATTAATATAGCATTTTAAGATAACGATCGCGTAGCCCTAAGGCACAATGGCGGTGCTCGAGGTCCCGAATGCCAAGTAATACAACCTGTGAATAGCGATCCGTGGGATGTATGGGTCGGAGTTATAACTAGCCGGGAACAATCCCAGCGACTTTTGATGGTGTTGGATATTAAATTTCGCCTGTGTCTCCTGGTTTTATTGGATTACGGATAATCAGTCGGGGTACGGCGCTGTGCTGGAGTGCTCGCCACCCTTGTTCCTCTCTAAGTACCCTGCAAACCACGTCTGCATTGGCACGTAACACTCGGTTCGTCGAGTGTTGCTGGAACAGGAAGAGAGAGAGAGAGAGAGAGAGAGAGAGAGAGAGAGAGAGAGAGAGAGAGAAAGAAAGAACGGGTAGAGCTGTTTGTATGAAAATTAAATTCATAACGATAAAATCCTTTACGACTGGAACGCGAGTGCGCATATACGCAAGTACATGCATATCTGCGACCCAAAGTACGTCCGCCGACGAAATTTGGTTCAATGCAATCAGCCGGACTCGCGGAATTGAAAGGCGGTATTTGCTTTCACGGGCAAGTCGAGTATCATCTGAGTAGTCAGCCGAGCACGCTATCGGATCTCGCACTCCTATAATATTTCACCGTAGAATTCGCAATAACATTTCTTTTTTACGAGTGTCCTCGGAAATAAAAAGAGAAATTTCTGATACAAAGTAAATAATGTAGATACATTTGTTTATTTCTTTCTTTTATTATATGCAAGATATGGAAGAATATGTATTGCAACGTTTTATAATTCGTTCTTTGAATTATATGTCAAAATTGATCAATTGGCAAATGAATTTGTACTATTGATATATCTGAAAAGTGTATGTACGTAATAATTTGTATAATGTTTTTGTAATAGATATTTCAGGCATTCATTTTGAAATAATAGTTTCTTAAAATTCGATATAAAATTCGATAATATTTGAATGTAAAACATATAGTATCGTGTCTACCTTAACAGGATATTTAAATTTCTGTCATTTTAAAAATGAATGACTCATATGATTGAAGACGTGTAGTACAAGTCAGTCATAATCAATTTCACGTCGATCTTGGCCGTCATCCCGGTCAATTTCATTAAAATCCTGATTTCACCGACGGCGCGAATAAAAAAGACGGGAAGAGGCGGCGCGCTGTGTGTCGTGTCATCGCAAAATGAAAATTACGGCTCTTTGATCAGATTAGGGGATCAGATTATCAAGATCGCGTTATCTCCCATAACGATAACATCGCGGAAGTTTGTCGGCGGGCAACTAGCTGCACGCTATTCCGGAATCGGATTCATCTCCGGGTTGATTTTTTTCGTTGAATCGTGTAAATCAGTGACTCGGTGAATTGCCGGTATAGACGGAGAAGTCGGGATTCGGATGATGAAGTAACGAGTAAATAGAGGCGGGTTCGTTTATTGACGAGGGAGACGACTATGCGCTGTACGAACGTAGAGACGGCACGTTGGAGAGAAGAGGAGGAGATAAAGAGAAAAAGAGAAGATATACACGATCGAATGATGGAGTGGCGGTGGTTACGGCGATGGGTCAGGTAGCATCGAGTGCAAAGCAAACCTTCCTTATTCAAATGACCGTGCGCTAGTGAAAAACTGTGGTTTCGGTATCGACCCATCGATCCGCTCACTCATGATCATTAACGGATTGCATTTCGCATGGCGGCGAATCGTGGCAGCCGCGCGGGACCCCGATATGTTGTTTCGACGCGTACGCGACATTCTATACTCGCGTGTTAATGCGGATTCCTCGCAGTCACGTCGCGCCAGGGTTTTTGATTAGCGCAAATGACGGTGCGTTAGTTACTGTGAAAGGTGAAGCACGCATATTATCTGGCGGGGTAATGCGGATGAAAAGCGCGGCCGCGGAAAGGCTCTCCCTTCAATTCGATCGTCGAATGGAAACACGGTCGGACTTGGATGCGCAACATCACGGAAGCGAATGATGTATGTAGTCCCTTTTACGAGCGTAACGCATTCGGCATTCATACTACATTCATACTATACCACCGATATGCTTTCGGAATGATATTATGGCTGGATGATCAAAAGCAAGATCAACGATTCGACAGTATGGGGGCCTTGCAGAAATGGTGACCGAGGTGAATTTTTCTCGCAGATAGAAGAGTCCGACGATTTTCGAAATAACTATGATCGAGAAAAAACTCTACGTATATGGTAAATACGCGGCGCGCCGCTGGCCAAAAAAGTGAATTGTAGACATCTCTACCGAATTAATTGCTAAATCTGTCTAACCAATCCGTGGGACTGTTTCCTGAAGCTATATTGCGGTGGAATTTTTCATCAATGGAAACGTCGTTTCACGAGGCAAACGATCGGCGATGTAGGTAGATATTTTTGTTACGCTGGCCGAACAAAGCCGTCCACTTTCATCGCCCACGCGTTCCGCTCTCTTGTCTCCTTGCGCGTCCTCGAAATTTTATTTCATCGGCCGGGCCATCAAACGATAAACGTTTCATGCGTTCCACGAGAGACCGACCTGATCCGCGTCATTCGTTTGCAACGATCATTGTTTGTGCATGTGTGTGATTCTGCTTTACTCTCTCTCTCTTTCTTCTGTTTGTCGCGGAAGCACGGAACAATCCACTATTGCTGTCCTGAAAGGCTCGGGAAATATTAGCGAGGGTACTTTGCGAAAATTGAATCCCTTCATTTTCTCAATGTTTGCTGTGGAGGAATTGCTCTTCAGTCACGATAACGACGTCAAATGGCAAGTCAAACGAAAGAAAGTTAAAAACGCATCGATCTTTGTATCAACATTATATTGATTATGCTTATAAGAAAAATGTTAATCCAATGAAATAAATCAAACAAATTAAATGACAATTGACGATTTATATTGTCGACACAATTTTTACAGAAATCTTTATTGGCACGTTTGAATTTCGCTTGATTTCATTGAAACCTAATTACATCTTTTTAAAGCAAGTTAGTTATACATGTGTACATGTTCCTAATGAGATTAATAATTCTAAATATTGGAAATCAAAATTTGGAAATTAAATATATGATCTTTATTTTCTTCTACTAGATATATATATTTATAAAAACGAGTGTTCAAAATGAAAGCGCGCACATCAACTCGTGTCACTATGCAGCCTCTTGAATTCTGATCTCGCGGTCTCTCTCTTTGAGACTCTCTTGCTTTGTTCAATCAATCCTTTCTCTCTATCGTTCTTTGTCCCACTCGTCATAATTGCCGGTAGGTCATTTTTCATTGGTCATTTCGCGACGGCACAGCAATAGCGGAAGAAGGCAGTGATTGATGATGTTGTTTTTTCGTTGTTTCATAAATCCGGATTCTCGTTATCGATGATTCGAAACGATTCGCGCTTATATAAATTGCCAAGCGGCGCGGACCCCCCGGTGGACGTTATCAACGCGAGAAGGTCTCGATTAAGAGAAGCTTCTCTTCTTCTAATTACGAACAATAAGACACGAAAACTATCTTCCTGTCTCTCTATTCCTCACCGCTCCTTTGTTTTATCGATCCTCCCCAAAGAAGAACGAGCGAAGATCGTTCCATTCGCGGAGAAATGGTTCCTGAAGTGTAATTTACGAGCCGGGAGTTCTTTATCCTCGTCCCGCGTAACGAGCTCCCAAAGATATCAAAGTACTACATGGTCGTTTAGTCGCTAACTCGGCTCGGCGAGCCCTGCCGAATTTATCTACGGGACGCAATTCTTTCCTCTATCCCGCATCAGTTTGCGAAAAATAGCGCCAGCCTAAATGGTTCGTAACATGATCGCGCGGATAAACGGATGCGCGTTCGATCATCGCATTTACCTCTCACCGATATGCGTCCGGTATATTGGCTGAACATACCTGAAACACATAATAAAATGCATCGTTAGCGGAACGACAGCCTGAGCAAAAAGTTAATGGCTGATATATCACCACGCGCAATAATCATACATATGCAACAACTTTGAAGCTATGTTAATAATTCGGTTATGTTAATAATTCGCTATCGGAACGAACGTATGCGTAAATATGTGTTAATTGTCTTAGTTGAACTGTCAAAACTATTTACAATTTAATTTGAATGTCTATATTGCTTTTATTTCTGTCTTGAAGGCAATCGGGCGAAACATTTCTCAAGATTATGATTTTCAGCACGTCATCTTTTCAGCCAAGATTACGAGCGCCGATTTCGTGATAGTCGTCGAACCGATATTCTTTACGTGCTGCCAACGATGCAATTATGTTGCCAATAGCACAGCGACCTTCTGCCTTCCTAGAAAGCTGGGCTAGGGCCGCGGTGCTTTGTGGTTTTACGCCGTGTAATATACACGCGTTGAATTTAATATCGGACGATCTCGTAGCGTCGGGGCTCATTGTCAGGTCGAGCCGACGTCGGGTTAAACGCGATCGTTTTACCACCCGTCATTCCCGTCGCGCGCTAAGTATTAACCCCCATGCGCTACCGAGGTCGACCAATTTGCATACCGCCCGTCTATTACAACCTGACCTAGCGCTGACGGACTCCTAGACGGTGGTCGGTTCACACGGCTGCCGGGGTTCACTTGCATAATGGACCTAACTATTCGGTACTCGGGGCTATCCTTCACGTTGCTAATTGATCAGTAATCAGATTGACCTACGGCGCACTTGTGCACTGCATACATTAGGTCTCGCCTTACTTTATGAAAATGTATTAAACGAATGAATTATATATTCCATACAGTCTCTCACGACTATACATTTCAACTAATCTTCCAATCTGCAATTTTAGCTTTACTTGTATACTCGTTAGCGCTTTATAAAAACTGTTCATAAACAGGGCGTGTCAAATTTATCTTAGTTCATAAGCGGGTCATAAGCGATTTCACACTACGTCTAAACCGACACGTTTTTAGCGTGCTAAAAAGCACATAAGCTGATATGCTTTTTTAAAATGGTCTTTTTAAATCTATATGACGAAAGAAAAATGCAAAACAGCAGGCCACTTTGTTGGCGAGTCGCGTGTTCGATAGTTCTCCGTTGATAAGCTTCGCTAGAACGATAATAGAAGATTGTCATTTGTGTTAATACAAAATATGAACTAGGTGCTTTTCTAGAAGAATGATTAATT
>JANQDE010000056.1:429880-555955 GCA_037157785.1 Cephalotes varians
ACAAATACATTGCCCAACAAAATTAAGGGGCCACTTCATGGTGGCCCTTTAATTTTGTTGAGCAATATCATTTTGTCGAGAAATATGTTATCATTTCCCCTCTAGTCGCCGCAGTATTACTGCAGATTTCACGATGCAGTATAACTAGTTGCAAAGCTTTGATGTTATTGCGATTAAGATCGCTGTAAATTGAAAATTGTTGTTGGATACTGTTCGAGCAAGTTCGGCATTGATTTTACATTGGTTTGGCATTAGCTCCACATATAGTTTTCACTTCGTTTGTTTTCTTGTCGGAATTTTTTTTTTCAGCGCACAAGTGTCGATAACTTTTATAGACGTTTTGATACGATCGCGTCGAAGAGAATCGCCTGATCGTCTTTTCAGTTCGTAAAGTCGATTCTTGAATTTGAATTGCGTGGTCGCTTCTCACAGCGCGACAAGGTTCGCACTTTTATGAGTGTGTTCCATAGTGCCATGAATGTCGATCTGATGCGTGGAAAGACCGGAAGTAAAAACAACCGTAAAAATGTCGCGTTTTGAGATAATAGCGAGATGATTCCGGAAAGTGATAAAGAGCCAATGACAACGCATATTCAGAATTTATTACATCGTTTCGATGGTCATATTAATGCACTTCTATAATATATCAGACGTATCAAAATTGCTTGACGTACCGATAAAGTTTTTATTTTAATCCGTAAATATTAGCAAAATTAATAAAAAACAAATTTGAATCTGAATATTTTATATCTAAAAAAAGTATTTTTTATATTTAATGTGATAATTTTGAAATATAATATTAACTGATTAAAGCAGACACTCTTGATATATCATTGTTTAAAAATTATAATTGAAGAGTCTTTGACAACAAATGTTATTCCATTATATTGCCATATATTCGGCATAGGCATAATTTTTTTTTTATCGACTCTGAATATAAAGATCTTGCTTACGCATCATAAAAAGTTAATGAAGTGGGCAGCATGCTAAAATATACTTTACAGAGTCATGATAACTAAAATCAGGGGGGTACACGGATTTACAGTTATGGAAATTTCATACGCCATCCGGTAAGAAATAGACAGGGGCGAATGAAAGAGAAGAAATGACGTTGCACGGTGATCTGCATTTTGAAACATCGAGAATATATTAACTTTTACGGTTGCCAATGTTATTATTACGTAGGACATGTCATAAAGGAGGTCTAGAACGTTAATAAACTCTTTCAATGAGAAAGTTGTTATGTTTGCTGCTGAGCTTTATGATGCGAGAATATCTCGTTTTGTTTGTCTCACATCGATACTTTCCTATGAACGATGTTTTCCGCTTTGATAATCTTGTTTCACATTTACGTAACGCATACTGTACAAATTTGAAAGAGGATTAATTCTCGATATAAACTATTATCCATTTTGCAAAATTTCAATATTGATTTGGGAAGACAATTTTAGCACACCAGAATATTCTGAAATTAACTCGAAGCTTCTCTATATTCCCATTTTATGATATCAATTGAGGACGGAAATGAAAGTGGCTGTCGCTATTGAACAAAATTTTTTTACGTTATTGACCGCGCTGCGTAGCGAGTTTCTATCAAATAAATTCTTCTATTATCCATACCGCGCATCTTTTTCAATTTTAATATTAACTTCTGCATGATTAATGCATTTTTGATATTAATTTTTCATATTATACATTATATAATCCCATTGGTGGATAAATGTGCTTGCGAAAATGTTGTAACGTTAAAACAAAAACCACAACGAACATGCGACCATAAACTTCTCGCCTACGGAGACTGTCGTTATGTAGTTACAGAGCGTTCGCGGACAGAAATTTCGAAATTGGTATTTCAGTGCGTTGAAGTTTCGTTCAGAATGATGGAAAATTCTCCCTCGAATTATGGGAGGGAAAGTATGACGTTGTTCTCAAGCGTTCCCAACGGATCACGAATGAATGTTATATGGGCTCGAGCTCCCTCATCGCGCGGCCCACTCGTGTTCTCCTCTTCTGCGTCGCTACTATCACCATACTGCAGCTCCCCCGTTGCTTTCAGCTCTCGGAAAAAAAAGACTGGACGACTAGTCGTCGAGCCTACTGATTTTTATTTGAATTCCGTGGTATCAATCCCGAGGCTAGGAAGCGCTCCGCGTAATAGAGATGATTTAAAAAAAATCTGCATTCATCGCTCCCGAGATAGTTGCGTAACGTCTACAAAAGGGGGACAAGAAATGAACAATCATGAACCGCCCGATCGTCGGAGATCGTTACACGGTTCCCGCTTCCGGCCAAATAAGCTCTCTCGCTTATGTGTAACGATGTCAGGGGCCGGTTGACATAATGAACAATTAATATGCAAACAGCGAATACTTAATGCTAAGTTGCGCGGCAGATTCTGATAGGCTATTTGTGAGATTCATCGGCTTCTCTTTTTTCCCCATTTTGATTTCTGTTTTAGTCTTTTATTAAGATGTACGGAAAAATGTAAAATTATAGCAAAAGGTGCTTAGGAATGAAAATATTAATTTAACAGAATTTCATGTTAACATAAAGTATCTTTGAAGTATGACACTTAAAGCTTAAATATCATATATCGATGATAATGAGTCGATTTCGTGTTAACGTTATTTTAACCAAATTGCTGCTATTTTTTAACTAAATACGATTTATCTCTAATAAGTTCGTGAAAGATCGTTTCAAGGCTGACGAAAGTGAGATACTGGCAGAATCAGATACAACTTTCTTGGGCACAATAAATTGAATTATGCTGCTTTTAGAAAAAGAGAGGAGGTGCGATTCAGTATTGAATCGCCGTGGAGATGATGGGCTAGGCTAATTGGATTTTCCAGTCAACTTTCTTTTCTTTCAGCTAAAAAGAGTTCTTTGTTCGGCAGTTCATCAGCATCAAATGCCCCATTACCATCAAAATCAAGTTATCCTCAAATTGTCTCCCTAATCAAATATAAGGATATTATATATAAAGAATATTTTCCTACTTCCTGATTCTATTTTTCTGAATACAGCCATATACTGTAGTCATACTATGTTTATCAAATTAATAAATATATATCATGTAACTACATACGTCGAAAAATATATTTTGAAAACCTGTCAAAGATCTTGGATTCGCAGATTTCGTAAATTATTTTATATAAAATCCTATTTGATAAATAAATGAAATATTGTCAATTAAATATTTATGCATCGAGCAAAAACGTTATTTGTAACAAGCGGACTATTGCATACTAAATAATGACGTTACTACCAATATATACGTTGCAATACTCTTTCATTTTATTAATTATCTAATTAGCACGAAAAGCTAGTGATATATATAGGCTAATCTATTAATTTGCGAGCGCACGTAAAAAAAAATTATTTAAATATTTATGATATTATGATATTATTAAAAATTATTTAAATATTTATGATATAGAGGAACAAAATTTTTTAGATAACAGGTACTTAAATCATCGCATATGATTTATTTTGACAAAATTTTCAACGTGTTTTCGCACGTAAATTATTCAACAATTGAATAGTTTTGAACTTGACGACCCTATTTCTGCCGGAGATCTGTTTCTCTGCAGTCAATAGTCTTCATCAAAAGCCGTCTCATAATGGCTCATTGCCTTAGGGATTGGCCTATTACTATTATTGTATTTGTAAGAACCCTCTTCATATCGTGCGCACGTTTCAATCGAGTCCCCATTTCTAATTCCGTCCTTCGTAACAAAAATGTAATTAATTTAATAAAGACAACATTGACTAAATATGCAAAAATATTGCGATAAATTGAACCCGAAATTGGCTGGATTGTTTTGCAACAAGCTTAAGCAAATGCGAGAGAGATAGCTAGTACATAGAGTGTGCAGGATTAATAAGAGAAAACAGAGTTAGATGTCATATTTCATTCTAGCGATGGAATCGGTAATATGCAGAAAGCCGGAAAACGATTTAAATTTGCATCATAACAAATGTAAATTACTATGTGTATAGGTATGTTCTAAATTTTTTATTATCAGAAGTGTATTAAGTTTAAATAAAATATATGTGATGACGCGTTTGGTTATATAACAATTTTTTTATAATATGCTATAGGAATCAGAGTATCTAATCGAAGAGAAAGGGATAAAAATACATTTCCAAGCATTGCGACTATATCCTAGTGCATGTAATTTAGGAAAATTGGAAACAACCCTTCACGTCGTCGACAGTGGGTGAGGGTTTCCTGAAGGCGAGTACGCGACTACGCACCTCGTACGGGTAGGTTTTAATAGTCAATCTGCGAAACACTGAAACGATCTCTCATAACGTGACACATTCAAGGGTGCGAATGTACGATGTGATTTTAATTCAAGAACACTAAAAGAGGGAGGGTTTATATTTGTCCGCAATGTAATAAGCAGATTTTTATTTTCATTTTGGGAGATGAGAATTTCTATTTGAATAGATCTCTAGAATTTAAAAGAAACATTGCAAGCTTAGATGCAAAATGTAAAATGCGCTCGCTTAATTGTTATATTTAAATAATTAAATTATTACACAATAATTCTTTAAGTATCTTACATGGTACAGAAATATGCGAAAGAATTAAAACAGTACTTAAAAATTCCAAGAAGAAGAAAGAAGAATTTAATAAGATAAGTAGAACGGGATTTTATTATAGAATTTGATTCATATAAAATATATATATATATATATATATATATATATATATATATATATATATACATACATTTGCAAACAAGGAAAAGCGATAATCGCGATATGATGAAGCAGCTGGAATTTTTTTCATACACACCGTAAATTACGACGTAAGAGTACTATCTATGGAGATTCGAAAACGAAAGTAACAAATGACGTGACAAACGATTTTATCCCCTCGATTTCATTCGACATCACTGCCACCGGCACCATGCCATTCTTTGCCTCGAGGCGAAATATTTCAGCGTGGCGTAGCGGATACAGCGTACAACGTGCGCCTGGCTTTCGAAATCGCGTGCTTAGCCACGCGAGAAATGGTCCATGGGGTGTCTTCGAGCCAGAGAATTTCAAGGGTGGTAATTATTAGCGGTGCCGATTCTCTGTCGCGGCACGAGCTTACGCGCCCGAATGTCGCCCGCGAGGCTTGAAGGGATTCTCGAAGGGGTCTTTCCATGGGCAAAATCGAGCTAACTATTTCGCCGGAGCGACTCCAGGGAAGGGTACGAGTTGAGAGATTGACAATCCGACGTTGAACGGCTGGACGAGATCGGTTCAGCTCGAGGAGGTAATCCAACATCCCTTTTACAACCGTGTTTCGAGGAAAGCAACTTTTCCGGGGGACTTTCGTTACTATAGACTTTCGTTTCCTCAATCTTCAGAGGAAAGACCGATATTAACGAGAGAATATTTTGGAAGCATTTTTTATAAATAATCATTATACATTTAAAATATAGTAGAATATAAATATATAAGTATAGTAGCTACATAAAATGTACGTTAGTTACGTATTTGAAGAATTTTGAAAGGTGTTGAAAGCACTTTATAACTTTTAATTTATTGTAAAGTATTCATTAAATGTAAAAGTAATAAGTAAAATAACAATTTATTACATAATTGTTTATTAAGTTGATATATATTGGATACTTTTTATAAAAGGATTATATATCATTAATTACAAGCATGCGGAAAATATCTGTGAACTGTTTCGATCTATTTCCAATCTCAAGATATCTCTAAAAGGGCTTAGAATTAGTAACTTCAACGGACGAACTTTTTTCTTTTGCTTCGTTCTGTTGAGAAACGCGGACCCTCTGTTCGATCATGATCTAATCCGAGCGACTTAACTGCCCGACTTTACGTATCCTATGGAATTAGGGAATAAAGATTATTAAGTGACAGGCCGAAGAAGCCCTTCGAAAAGAAAGGACAGCCGGAAAATCCGGGTTGACGTCCAGTGAGATTTTCTCAAGCCGTACCGACTTGTAGACGTCGTGACGAGAAGCAGAATATACGTAAGTCTGCGGAAAGTCATTAAATTTGTAGCGTATTCACAATTAAGTGCCGTGTAATATGTACATATTTGAAAACAAGCTCAAGATGTATAATCTGCAGGAAAAATGCTTTTGCTTCACTTACCGAAGTTCGTAAATATTAGACTTTAAATTCCGAGCATTTAAAAACTTCCGAGACATTTCCTGTACAATTGTACAATCTGAAAGAAATTTTTGCATGGTACTTTTTTCTAAGTTACAGCTAGTTTTATATGCAAGTTTCTCGCATAATAGCTTATCATAAAGCGGTAATCGGCCAAGTCACGAAGTTATTCTTACTTTAACGGTCTTTAGCGTAATAAGGCTTGCTGGTTTCTTTCCTTATTAAAATATAAACTGCGAAATTTATGCATTAACATACATAGTTTTTACTTTTGCAAGTCAATTTCCGTCGATGCGAATTGAACTTGCATTTTCTTGCAAAATTTTTAGTGCGAATAAGAATGAAGCGATGTATGAGACTGCGGGCAAGCTTAGTGCTTTTCCGCACAACTTGATTCTGAGCGAGAGGATGATGCACTACGGAGAGGGTTGAGAGTAGTCTGTGAGGGAAAAAGTGAGAAAGATGAGTGGAAGGTAACGTTGAGACGAGTAAAAGGATCCGTCGAGCGAGCGAGATAGATAGATAGAATAGGAAACTGGTAAACTTTCCCAAAGCATAACCGTTACTGTAAGGCAATGACGAAGTGGCACTCTGCGTCTCGCGTACAGGTAGATTCATCTGCTCGCCCAAGGGTTGCTTCTTACTTCTTGCGCGGAAAATAGTTTCTCAGGTTACCGCGTGCGTCTCTGACGTTAGTTAAACTTCGCGCTTGCGATATTTTCCATATATCCTCGTTCCTCGAATAATATTTCTAGCTAAAAACTGAGTATATTACACGGGGAGTATTACATGGGATGCGAAGATTAAAAAAGTCAAGGGAAGAGTACGCTACGTTAATACGAGCCATAATACGCTTATGTTTAATAGTTTTCTTGTCAATCTTTTTAATAAAGTAACTTAAAGAGGATAATTCAATTTTCTCAGGTAGATACATCGCGCGTAATATCTTCGTACAAGATGGAAAATCGAAGTCACTTTCTATACGTTCCGTGACTGCGCTTTGTGCAATCTCTTCCTTCTTCTAGTCTTCTCGTTTGCGTTTCGCGGTCCGATGGAAATTCAAGGAGTTATGCCCCCGAGGACGGTCTAGGAGGGTAATATCGGAGTGCCGTTTCGATTCGTGGACCATAGCTTCTCTCTCGTTCTCGACAGTCTTTCTCGTCGATATTCTCGTTAACGCGTCTAAGTAGCCAGGCTTCGTTCAACCGCGCTAATTCAATAATATCGCTGAATCTATTAAGCGGATAGGATCGGTCGGCGGAGTAGGGAATGGACCGGCGCTCTAATATCATCTCGTAATGCTCCTTACCTACCCCCCCGTATCCTCCCTTCGTGGTAATGGGTTTTCGCCCCTGAAATTTTGCCATATCCACCTATCGCAACCGTACTGCTCCAGCGGAAGCGCGACGGAGATCAAATTGATTCGATTCGACGCCGAGGAAGGTACCAAACTAATTGGCTATCATGAGTTCTGCATATCTTGAAATTTTGATTAATAGATACCTTCTCTCGATTCGAGAACGTCTACGGGGAATGTTGGCTATGTTTGTCGCGATTGAATTTCAGTGGAATTATTTCATCAAACAGTAAAAATATCATCGAGTTTTAAACACAATGATGTACACATGTCTTGAATTTTCATTGACAAACGCTTACAATGATGTCCTCTGTTTATAATATTTCTAAGAATTCATATTTTACACCAAATGTTAAACGCGTATTTCTCAGTAGCTGTCCCGTTTATCCTATTGATCTGAGCAGCGTTCTAAAGATTCCATACGCGTAAATTTAATATTTCAGTGTCGTTCGATCCGTGCCAAATCAAAAAGTCATTTTCCTTCTTGAGCTCATTGTCAGAGGTCAAGCTCCGCCGACGGTGGCAAAAGCGGAGTAATCTCGTTTGCTCGTAGCTTCTTTTCTGCAATCTCTTTCAGCGCGAATGAAATTTCATCTGGATTGTTATTTGGATGAGCAAGAGACAAGTGATTCACAAAGAGGAGAGGAAAAAATGTTACACAAATTCTACGCAAGGGTGGGTTCTATGCCCAGTTGCGGGATTTAACGCCAGCACCCACAACCTGTGCGAGCAAACTTGTGGACGATGACCGACCCTGTCTCTAGACTCACTGATAAATCGTCCCGCGGCTCTTCGCCGACGCTGCACCGCTATTTTTAAAGAGATAACAAATGACGCTTATAATAAGCGCATTCAGGCCGAATAGCGTGTGCTCCCTTCGCGCAAACTTTGCCGCGACCAGTCGCGTTCTTTTATTTCTACGGTGGCGCATGACGCACCGACAACTCTGCCTCTCTTCACAACCTTCAACGAAAACAGGGAAAGCAGATGAATGGTTTGCGACGCTGAAAAGATTCCGTATCCGTTAACGCGCGCTTGTTAAAAATATTAATGTGTTTGTAATGATTAAGGCTGGGTCAAGCATCAATCTTTGTGTTGCCGTTGTTATTATTGTTATTATCTTACGAGATGCTGGATACGTTTCACGAACGTATATACAAGGAAACACGCGTGTGTTCGATACTCGGAGTGTGTCGTTGTCGACAAGATGGATCGCGCGACATATCTCAGCCGACATCTTTTTCAGACAACGCAAAGAAATCAGCGACGACTTAGCGGAAGCCCGTCCTCCTCTCCTCTCTCCCGTTATACCACGGCCTCTTCCTCCCCCCGGTTTCTTTTCTTTCCTGCTTCCCCGTCGAATTCTTTTTCTTTTTAACTTCTTCCGTCGAGAGAGGATGGCGTGTCGCAGTCGATTCAAATGGGTTTGGCGTATCGCGATCGCGCGGATCACCCTCTGTTTCCGCGACGTACGACTCCGTTTCCTATGAATAACGCATCTTCCCGAGGAAATCGATATGCAGATTGCCGGAATGTATCAGCGTACACTCTCCTGTCTCTTCCTTCGCCTTAGTCATGCGGCAGCGATTCAGGATATACGGATTTGGGTCAGTGGCAACCTCATATCGTCCTCGCTTTTCCTTTCTTCTTCTTTTTCGTTTTTGTTATCGCACGCTCTTTCCTTCGATGCGCGCGGATTCGCCTAAAAAACAGACACTAGTGTCTTTAAGGAAGTGATGTAACATGCGCGAGCGTGAAATTGAATTGTCTTACTGTCGGTAAACATCTGCGAACAATCTGCTCGCAATTGCCCGCGCGGGAGAAATCGTGTCGGATTTCCAGCAACTATCGATTTTTCGGGGCGACGATGCATCGCGGTTTTACATAAGGCACGCCGTGTTTTATGTGCGCACGCCACATTACTGCACAATCAACGATTGCCGATACATCTCGCAGCATCGCTTTTGTATTCTTTGCGATCAAAAGCTGCATAAACTGGCGATGACTCGTTCATTTCTAGCTGTTTGAAAAGCGATTCTGCCGATGCGATAGTCATACGTTATAATCGGTTCGCATACTCATCTAAATAAATGGTAAAAAGCATCGCGAAAGAGTTACGTATCAATGAAACTGTTAATAACACGCCATTTCGGATATTCGATTTGCTCGATATTATTATGCGTTCGGCATTATGAATTGCACGAATAAATTATATAATTCCGACAATGAGTATTACGCGGAAGTAATAATACAAAATTGTGTTACAAGCGTAATTAGAAATTCGGTGTTTTTAAAGTGAATATCGTTAGATTCTCCTGTGTATCGAGTGTAATAACATTGATAATTTTAGCTGCTCGATATTGTATATCTGCGAACGATATGAAATCCGACCTGGTATGTAATCCATCGTTTAGTAAAAAGCGTGCGCTTTCCTATCGCGGAATTTTCTATCGATGTCGATTCGATGCGGATAGAACCTGTACGAGTCGAATCGAACTTTTACCAAACTCTCTTCACCTCCCTCCTTCCTCATCTTTCATCAACCGTATAATTAAATCGCGCAGTTGAATGCCAAACGTGAGCCAATTTACGACGAATCATGCATGCGTTTATCTGCGGCGATAATGACAACTCGACTAGCACGAATCAATTAATCGTAGTTGACGCAGCGAAACCAAAGTGTCATTATCGACTGCAGACTAAAATAAAATGCTCTTGCAGATCGATTTGGATTCGGTTCATTTGGAAAATCACCGAGTAAATAACGGAAGAGAGAGGTTCGCGATCAGTCTGATTTGTCTTTCGTAATTTGAGCTTGGCAAACAGATGCAATCTGCGCCGATTCACTGTCTTTATTGTATCCAGTTCCGTTGGAAATTTAAATTGCCGAAACGAGAAACGGGAAACGCGCGCGCTGTACCAATGGGCTATCGAACGTTAATCGGCTTTATGGATTCTGTGTGTATCGGAGTTATCGATCCGAATAAAGTTTACAACAAATTTTATATGCGCATCAGCATATTCTCTTTAGAATCTGCACAAATAGATGCTTTTAACGGATAAGTTAAAATATCTGTTGTATTTCATGTAAATACAAACTTTTCTATTCTTAAGATAATATATTGATATTGTTTACATTATACAAAGTATAATGTACTACTGCGTAATGTAGTACTGTCTGAAACGAACATTTCTTTTTCATGATTAATAATAAAATATATTAAAATAAAAAGCAGAAATTTACCAGAAATTTAATTCCATCTTGATAATTACTAAGATAAATTTAACATTGAAGTAAGGAAACTGTAACGAATAATGTAGTCTTTCACGGAATCTTCATTTAGGAAAGATTAATCACAAATTGTGTAATGGAGAGATCGTGTTTCTTATCTTTATAACATAATCGCGCGATCTATAATGTCTAGGATAAAGGATGAGGTGAATCGGTAATCAATTTTTCCCCCGCGCTCTTTTATTTTCTCTCAATTTTCATAATAAGATTTATTTTTCGCATTCGCAGTTGTGAGAGATTCTTGCAGTTTTAATTACACAGCCCGTGATAATGTTCCTTCCTTTTTATTATCGCGTTAACGCCGTGATGGAGTTTCTGCCTCGCGGAAATACGGCTACTAAATTCATGAAAGCTGATAACGCTTAAAGGGAAGTCTTTAGATACGCGGAAGGAACGAACGCCAGCAAATTCCTTTGGGTAATTAGCGTGTTCGTAAGTAGTAGAATACCATGGGGATAGCGCGCGAGGTACAGGACACACACTTCGGTTGCATTTCTGTAATACGTGTATATATAATAGAATGGAGTTTCCTGTTTCTCTCTGTTTCTCTTTCCTTTTCTCTCTCTCTCTCTCTCTCATTCGCAAGTATATGCACATATACATCTGTGTACAAAGCATACTCCTCTCGATAGGTAGAGAAACTGGGTCGGACTTCTTGCACGGTGTGTAGCGTGATTGCGTGAGATGTACATTTAACATTCCTCATTGACCCCCGCATTAGTTGGTTCGATCGAATAACCCGTTGCGAACCCCTTCGGTTCGGAGGTAGGAGGTACCCGGCGCCGAAACGGTATCCAGACGCACGTCATGCAAAGGCCGCGGCGCCGCCCCAACACCTTCGATTTTATTGCGATGATTCAGACACGTGGGGAGCATCGTTGAACGCGCTTTGAATAGTTCCATTGGCAGGTTGTAAAAAATGCGAGTTACGAGTCCGTTTTACGTGCTGCTCTTACACGAATAGTTCCGGACGCGTCTGTATGGGGATTTAATGTTCCAGAGGCACTCATATCGAATAGAATGATGCCGCCTTATATATGCACACGTTTGATGTCTTCATTTAGTACTTCCTTTTTGCTTTTATTATTACGCATTTAATTTTATTATTAAAAATCGAAAACATTTTACTATTTTAATATTCAGCTATAGCAGTAAACCTTAAATACATGTATATTAGCGACAGATGATTTTCGTATAAAAATAAATCACTAATTCTTCGCCATGTTCTTATTTATTCGGCTGTTCATTTATTATTTTCGTGGGCTCCCAATCTTGCGGTTAGGTCCAATTAAAAATCACGAGGTCATTTATTTGCTCAAGGGATACAATCGAGCTTGAGGAAGGAAGGACCGGGAGTGGGTGTAAATAATGGTCAAGCGGCCAGAAAGGTCGGCTTCCGCGAGAAAGGGTACGTGGCAAAGAGAAATTAAGGCAGCGGTTGCCAGAGTGTAATGAGTGCTAAAGCCGCACTGGCGTAAGAACCAGAGAAAATGCATAGAACCGCAAAATTTAAAACATAACAAAATCGTGAATAACAAGATGCGAGAAATGGAGAAAATGCAAACGGCGAGAGAAATTCATTTTACTCAGCTTTCCATATATTATTTTATTATAAATATATATAAATGGTATATATATATATATATATTTTTTTTTTAATTAAATATAATTCACTATTTTTGTTGCATGCATAATATCTTATTAATACATCGTGATTTATCAGTGTGACATATTTAAGAAATCCATTTTCTTTTATAAGTGTTGTAGTTTACAACTTTTTCCTGATCGAATGCCGCATTTTAGTATGTTATCCGTCTAATGCACTCATTAATTATATTCTTGACTCCATTCGGTATGGAAGATTAATCTTTGAGTCTGCGGCGTTCCTGCACCAGTGAGCAGGCAGAAAGGATGGATTAGTCACCTGCACTCAGGGCATGCGCTCGATAAGAGCTCTCCTAATGTTAACCTGCCGAGTGATCGCCGCTACCGTTGCAATTGCCTCCGGCGTAGTCGCCATTTAAATTTCATTACGAATCTTAAACGTGCACAATTTACAGCAGATAAAGTATAAGGCACATTGCCATATATGTGTTTGCTGTCTAAAATACGTATGTTTCAATGCGTCTTCATTGAGATTTATATAATCGTCGACGATATCAAAATTACATGACCACATAGTGCATTGTATCCGCGTATTCGTAACGGAATTATCAAGAACGTGAGATTATCAAAAACGTTACATCGTTATGATCTCCGATGAAAAAAAGGAAGAAGAGAAAGAAAAAAATTTGCCACGCTCTAAACGTGATCGTAAGTTTTAAGACAAGGAGCTCTAAATTCCTAGAGAATCGCTGGACGAGGCTTTCGGGTAAATTAAGGATCGTATGTAAGAGACGTTTCTGAACACCCAATGACGATAATAACACTAACTTCTCGTCAACCTTCGTCGAGAAAACTCTCGAAGGATTTTCTCGCCCAACATGGCAGTATTTCGCGAGAACGCTTTCAACAGCGCCGTCCCAAAGATGCCATCCATGAAGCGAAAGAAAGAACAACAAGATCATTTGCGAAAATAGATTGCTCCTGGGTTGAAATGTGAACGATGGTCTCTTACACCCGTCATGGTTTTAAATAACCAATTAATATTTTACTAACAATCAAGATGCTATTACGATTGTCGAGTCTTTTCGAGCACGAGCAACCAGAGCGCTCGTCAACAAAAAAGACGAAGAACTTTTAACTGATCTCACCTGTTACTTCCTTTAACCAATCAGTCGTTCCCCGCTGGAAATCCAATACTTCGATACAATTAAATTTTCCAATATTTCGATATTCTTGCCGATAACGAACGGAATGGCTGCTGAACCAAATCTTGAGAATGACGTTTAAGAGATGCGCAGGCGAGATCGAGCGAAGCGGAGTCTTTCGACGAGGATAACCGGCTGTGGCTTTGATGAGTCACAAAGAGAAGGGCACACGTATTACTGCGGAACGCGAATCTCAGTCGTCAACGACTCCGTCCTCGGCGATGCCGTTTGTGACAGAGAGGGATTGTACGCTGAGGTGCAGGAGGTTAGCTCAGGCGTGATCCAGCATAATGCGAGAGCAATTTGGTGAATGGAGTTAATTCAATAGAGGCCCTCGAGCACGCCTCCGGTACTTGGAGGGGGGAGAGAGAGGGGGCCTCTTCAGCGTCTGGTGAACGTTAACTTCCACCAGATACAGCTCTCCTACGCTGTCTGTCCGTTTCGACCGACGCGACGTACGAATCGCGGGTTCATTTAAGCTTCATTCGGCCTGAATCGGGACAGAAGAGTCGGTGGGAAAAAGAAACACTCGTTTAAGTCACAACAACTTCTACTTGAAATATATTTTTTTCTTCGCCGACCAGTCTCTCTTCCTGCATTCAAGTAATGGACGAATTCGAGATATAAGTGTGTTGTATATATGTCAGGACAAATATTTTTGATTGGATATATTGTAATAGTAAACATCAGTCTTAACCCGGGGAGTAGTCACTTCCTTTTTTTTTTATGTAAACGATCACTTGGGGTGTTTTTTATATTCCAGTTAAAAGTCATTGTCTATTAACTACATGTATATATTATTAATTGTTTCTAATTTGTTATTATCTAAGGACATTATGTATATGAATTCAATCAATATTTTCTGAAAAAAAAGGAAAAACCAAGAAAACAAACAGAAGAAGCATATTAAAATTATTGTGACGTAAGCTTCATTTTTCCAACGTTAGGATGTAAAAAACATCTCAGATGAATACTCCCCGTTTTTCGTGAGTGTCTAAATTAAATGTTAAATTTTATTTACCTTCAGTACGTATCTTATGTACATATAACTCGGAGCATAGAAATCTTTTTTTTAGATATCTATACCTAAGAAAAATAATTTATTTTTTTCCATTATGTTATATATCTTCAACATATAAATTATCTCAATGATAGAAAATAAAAGATTTAAGCACGCGTAGATCTTCGAAACGCCTACGAATCAAACAGAGAAAGAAAAATAGCATTCGAAGGGATACCGAACCGTCCAGTCTTGCTTTGCGAGGTTGCGTATATCCGCGAACGAACGGACAATAAATCCATGACGGAAAATAAAACGAAGAGAGAGGTACCGAGGGAGATGAGAAAGATCTGCTCAGTCGCACAATGCGACTCGTTACAGACTCAGTTCTGTTCATATTTTCTCTTTCTCTGTCTCTCTCTCTCTCTTCTCTCTCTCTCTCTTTTTCTCTTTCCTTCTCTTCCACCCCTGCCTATTTTTTTCTTCGTCGCACTCGCAGACACACACGTGTTCTCGAGCTGTCTGCCAATCGAAAATCGTGTCGGCGATCAAATTGAATTTCCTACATCCACTTCTTTCTACTCGTTGAGAGCAGGACGGTCGAGAGTGGCTGAGGAAAAAATCTCACGGGATTTTCCGCGTTCGAGATGCGTGCGTTCGAGAAGGCGATCACGAAGTATAACATCATGAACCGTTCGTCCGCTTGCATAATGGTTACGTCATCGACAATAGACGTTTTTACGATAATGATGATCTTGATTCAAAAGAAATTAATAATGTGTATATCTAAAATTCTATGCACCAATAAAACAAAACGTCGCGTTGCTACAATTTTTAATTATGTTAAACGTCAGTCTATCAGGGAGACACTTTGCGATGAACAAAAAGCTCCGTTATTTCCGAACGGAATAATAGCTTTCGTTTCCAGTTGAACGGCGGGCAAGTTGACGCGCGGATTGACCCTCGATTGTTAAAAAAAAAAAAAAAAGAAAAAAGAACCGAAAAAAAATACACAAAAATTGGCAATGCTGCGAAATGATCGGTCGCGTGTGTACGCGTGGATGTCGTGTACCAGCCGCGACAACGTTGCCGGGCGAATCCGTTTTCGCGCCCGGCTGTCCGCGGCAGATTTTTGGTGCGGATACGTTATGGGTCACTCCGGGTGGCGGACAGTTACGTCGACGTGGACAATCGATGTTAGCTATCAGTTGCAGTTTGCGCGGGGCGGTTATGCCCGGGACAATTGTTATTGACAAATCGTAATGTCGGTCATCAGTCATGACTACGACAGGGCACCTGCAGCGTCGTGCAGTGAACGGCGTGTTTATGCTCGCGATATGCGTATCTCCTGCACAAAGACGGTTTACGCGACTCCGAAGGAATCGTCGCTCCTGAAAATTTGCATTTTCTCTATCGGGAAAGTTTTTATCAGCAACAGAGAAGAAAAATACAATTTATTTTAGTTATACTTGTATTACACTTGTTTTTTACATGGATATAAAAAATAGATATTACAATATTTGTCTCTTCACTTTCCATTTTACTTCTATAAATTATAAATTATAAACTCTTATTAAATTTTTACAAATTATACATAATTTAATCAACCGCTTGTGCGGATTATACAAATGTAACATCTGCAATACGCTGTCCATATGCGCGTGATGTTATGTTATTTTAATCTTGATTTAAATGAAGTTACTTTACAACAAAACAGAAAACAGGACGAATCATGGAATTAGTCGCGCAGAAAATTGTATGAGGAACACGGATACGCTTGTCAGTGTCGTAAAATGGGTATAAAGGCATCTCGACGTCTGGATCATACCGGAACATGGAGATGCAACGGAGAAAAAGTGAATTTTCCAACCTCAGGTATCTGACATTAATTACGGAGCATTAATTACGGACAACGCATACGGCGACAACGCGTTATCGGCATTGTTATTCATGATCACCGGAGGGATCCTAGAAGGATGGACGCGCCGTAACATCCAGGACGCCATAGGTGATTCTGGTCTCCGAATGCTGCGACGACCTCCTGACACTTACGATTAGCGAATGTCTGCGACGTGTTTCTCTAGTTAGACACGTTACATGCTTTATTATCATCTCGAACTGACAGTCAGCGGTCTCTGATAAATGACAATGAAATCGACCGTCTAATTTATGTATATGATCCATATAATACAAAGGTTTATTACACATCGAATTTGTCGTAATGAGAACTTCAGTTTTTATCGGATTAAGTCGATTACTTCTGATGTTTGAGTAGATCGTTTCAGAATTTCTACTTTTCTGCGCACGAAAATTATTTTCCGCACAAATGGAAAATAATTTTCAGTTTAATATATCTTGGTTAAGAATTAAAACATTAAAAAGGATATCTCTTTTTCCAATTTATTTCCAATTGTTACTTTTACGCACGTGAGATTTGTGCAGATTTATGTACAATGGAAAATTGCGCTTTGAGCTTGATATGATAATTCTGATACATTAAAAGTCACATATACATAATTTTAATATATTAAAGTCAATATTTATTGCGCGTTGTAACGTATGCATATTTAACATATGTATTCCGGATTACGGTGAGAGTTCTGACACGGGAGATACTCGAGTAAAATTATTGCCGCCAAACTTAGAAAGGGGACGGAATACTCTAGTGTGCTGTAAGTAAATCGGGCAATTCACGAGTGAAACGATCGCTCTGACACTTAAAAGACCATTAAGAACTTAATGATTACTAGCTGTTATCCGTGAAAATTTATAATGTAATATAACGAATGCTACTAAGAATATTAATGCATTTTCCAATTTTAAAAAATTTATGCGATGAAGATGTAAAATTAAATGACGAGTAATTTATTACCATTTGATTTAGTTCGAAAAAAAATAGAAACTGTTTTTAATTAATTACAGTTCGGAAATCGATACTTCAAAATTTTTCTCAAACAAGAGTATACTATAAATTGATTTTGAAGTTTTATGGAGAGAGAAAGAAAGAAAATATCGTAAATTTGAGATATTCCGTACACGTGCAAACATCAAATTACATTATTTATGCAAGCTTGTACAAGCCCATAGAACCTTACGTATATTGCGAGTTTCGTATTAAATTTATATAGTTCAAAGAGCAACTCTGATAATCCATGTTCGAAGCCGAAATTACGCGGAATACAACGTAGTAGAACTCGGCGTTCAGTTTCGAATTATCGACCATTCTCGAGCGCATCGATAGAACCTATTGTTGGCTTATGCGCTCAAAGTGGAAGCGACATTCGCGGAGACGAGCGGAAGACTTTGGGCAATGAACGGATGGACATTCGGAATCGTGTATGCGAGCTTAGACTAACCCGTTCCTTTGCCGAAATGACCCCCGCTCTCTCGACTCGAGGTTCGATGTGGCTTTCAGGGGGGACGAGATATCGCATTATTCCCGACTGAATGGGGTAAATCAGAGTCTCGTAGAGTTCCAACGTGGAATCGGCGGTTCTCTCGGATCGCTGATGTCGAGAGGATGAGGGTTAGCTGGCGGCAGCGGCTGCCTTGGGAATTCAATTATACGTACGGAACAATGGCACCCGCGCTGGTAATGAAGGGACCGTCGCCGGGAGGTCATCAGATTACGTGGTATTTACAATATATAAGCCGGATGGTTGGCGGATGAAGAGGGCTCATGGCGGCATTTCTTTCTCGCAGCTCGACTCGCATCTCCTCCCACGAGACGCCAGATAGAGAGTTAATTCATAAGATGGAGGTGGATTAGCGTCAATTTTTTAGAAAGCTATACGGAGGAAGGTTCATATTGCGTAAAGTCTTTTCAGCACGATCCGTATTCTGTTGTGTCCTTTATCACGCGATTTTGCATGCCGCTATTTAAGATATTTATTCCATTTCATCCCGCTGCATTGAGGATCGAATGAATAGTTTCTATCCGAGTTATTTATCGCAATGAACAAGTAAATAATCTCGCTTTGGCTCGCGTTCGGGAACAATTTCTCCGTGAATTTACATCGATAAACGCGACGCGCGTTACGACGTAACCCATTCGCTGCACTCTATGCAGTAACGCTGCAAATTGAATGAAATGGTAGCTGCGCGAACGCGCTACTCGTCGAGACTGTGTTACGCGATAACTCTTGACACTAACGTTGGTTTACGGTGGATATTCATTCGGTGAACGGTTCGGGCAAACGCCTAAATAAATATCGGCTTGGCGTGAACGAGGTAGAGAAAATGTTGCGGAGCGGAAATATTTAATCGTCTTTGACCAGAACGGAGAGAGAGAGAGAGAGAGAAAGAGAGAGAGAGAGGGATTCGCAATTACGTTAAGGGCAAGAGAAAGCACGGGGGTGGTCTAACGGTCCTGGGTCTCTCGCTCGATCGACCATGCGTTTAGAACCGGGAATGGATTCCATCAATAACCTCTTTAAAACGGGCTAAATTCATTATCTGTCCTGTATTCGGCGGCCGTGCGCGTCGGCTTTTCTACATTTCCTTTTCGTCTCTTAAAAGGAAGTTGCGATCGCATTCAGTCACTCTTGCACGAGGGGTCGCGGTGATACCTAAGCAAACCGATCCAAAGCACATTATCGATCGCGCGTCATTCTCTGACGTGTGAAAAAATTGAAAAGACACAAAGTTGTAAGGACAAACATTGCATTTTTATTCCACGTTATTCAACGGCCTTATCTTTATTTATTATTCCTTTGTGCGTGTTTCAATTACGAAGGCTAATCAGTTCCTTTGTCTGTGCCTAACATCGTCAAACGGTTGAAACACGCGAATGATTTATCCTCATTTCTCATTCGCAACAGTCGTGTATATTTCCCTTTTCTCGTCGTGCACGACGACGACGAGAAAGAAATATTCTTTCGGACGGTATTTATGTGCGTTCTGTGAAATATGTTTAAAATATTCAGGACTTGTTTAGTAGAGAGTATTACCGCAACAAAAGAAATACAGAACGCTGTCGCTGCGACTCTCCTCTTTGTGCGTTGTTGAAGACCTGGGGATTGGAATTAACATGGGATCCGGAGTGTGTTTCCACTGAGGGAGAATCGGGTGTCTCGTTAATATGGATTTCACTAACGATCCGACTAATTTGTACGCTCTTTTTCATTCGAAAAGGTATCCCTCCGTAAAATAGTAAACGAGACGAAAATGCTGAAAAGATGTCGCAAGGACAAAGGATGCAACGAGAGATCAATGTCCGCTGTACATCGGCGTGGATCCGCTCATCCGTGGAGAGCCTAATGGCCGACTCAGCATACATTTGCATGTGAATGACCAGAAAGGTGTTTAGATATTACGGTATGTCCCATGTGCGACTCTTCTATTGAGCAGGTAAACGAGATAACATCCGATGTTAAAAATATGAGAACAATTAGGCCACGAGAGGGAGAGAAAACATCTTGATGGGAGTACATCACGTGTCATTACACCCTCGAGATTACTGATTGGCTATCTGATCCGACGCATGTATGGAGTGCATTCATAATCAAAAAGTCCCACAGCGATTTTAATTTTATAAAAAGAATTAGAATATAGCTTCACATTTGTATATAAATTATTAGAAAGCTCACAAATCACTATTAATTAATTTAACTCTAGAAACTGCGAAAGAAAAACGTCATTATCTGAAACTAATGAGGCGTGACATTGAAACATCACTAAATTTTTTAAAGAGAAAATGAACGTTTTGTTTTACATTTTAATTTTTTGCGTTCACCATTTTAGAAAAAATACTTTCTATAAAGATACAATATTAATATAATTTTTTCATATTTTTAATGCGTTAAATATACACGATAATTTATTCTTAATTGCAAATTGGAGAGCCGTATACCGTCTATCGATCGCTTTTGAACCGAACAGACGATGACACGATGAACACGACAAAGTCAAAACCTGAAATCGCGGAACTTGGACCGTCGATTAGGCGATCCGTACACGTCTGCATCGAGTCGTTTCCCCTCGTTAAGGAATGTAGGTGGATGAGAGGGCGAAGATGGCGTGCGGATTGCGGAAGCAGTCGCGAGCGTTTTCGCGCTTCGCAGCCGCAGCAGTTCGAAGTTGCCATTCGGAGCACGTAGATTGCTAACCTAACTTGTTTAGCGGTTTTAGCGGTATTTGATTAGTTGAGTGAATTTCCGAACTGTTTCAGACCGCCACCCGCTCACTTGGCTGGAAATCGGACGAGGACAAACCTTTGGTGAATTCGATAGATACACGGAGATATCGGTGACGTGTCTCTCTCTTGTAAAGTAAAAACGTGGTCGCAAGGAGTGCGGAGATATATATTTACGTTATATACGTTATTTTAGAACGTCATATAATCGAGTATATACGAAATTGACTTACCTTGCGAGTAGTTCATGTCCTTCTTTCATGTACCTCGATAGTTACTCCTTATCGGAGTCGCGGTTACACAGGGATAAATCGTCACCTGGAATAAGCGATAATTGAATTAGAATGTAAAATACTTATTAAATTGGAGATTAAAGTCGATATACTTAACAAAAATGACAATAATAAATATGATTTTGAATGACAAAAAAAGATACGACGAAGAATAAAGAAGAAAATTTTCAAATAATTTTGTTTGTAAAGAAAATGAGTATATATTTATACATAAAGAGAGAGAGAGTGCTTCGTTGGCGATCACAAAACTAGGATAAACGTGGCACGTAATACGTTGATTCGATCGCAGATAATCATATGTCTGTCTCGCGCGGTCTGGCATAGCATAGGAATTCTCGGTATTCGAACTATATCCAAGCATTACCATGGTTGACGACGTTGGATCAAAGATAATATTGGTTCGCAGTCAGGGAATGGATCGGGTGTTATATTCGTGTTCGAAGTTCGCTCTTCGCGACCGCAACGATTTCGGAGGACGATAGCCGGAACGTGAAATATAAAGAGGATATTCGGCGGCGGAGGCGGCGGCGACGACGACGACGACGCTGACCCTCGCGAGTAAATTAGTTCCGGAAACTATTTCCAAGCCGGTTTAACGTCCAACGTATAACCAGCAATCCCTCGTACGTAAGCTCGGAAACTCCCTTCGCCTATAATGTTGCCGAGCACATTCTGAAAACGTATAACTGAGGCAATTCTTTCTTGGCGATGGCGAGCGAAACGTTGCGTGATTCAAATGAAATATCAATCTTAATGCTTTTTTACTTTTCGAAGATGACCGACTCTAATTAACATCTTAAAAGGGATATAATTTTACGGTACTATGTTTTTAACTAAATCAGAGCGTGTGTATATGTGCAAAAGTGCGATGGAATCGGCGGAAACACAGATTACACGCAGTTATCGATTAAGTAACGCTGGAACATCGCTTCCCTTTTCCCTTTTCAACGATTGGAAATCGAGGTACGAACGGCGGGGGAGGTGGGTGGTTACGTAGAACCGCCAAAGTCCGTTAGCAGTCTGCAATATACGAGGACTTATTACATAACTGAGCCAATTTTACCGCAAACGGTTTGTCCATCTGGCGAACTAATTAGCAACTTGCGATACGGAATGGTACCGGCTCTCTAATAACGGTACATATTGCCCGCGTTTTATTCGATGTATATGTAAGCCATAGCACACTTGTAATTTTCTCCTAATACCCAGCGTTAATTGCGTTACCGATTTATACCGATAATATATATAGCCGATAATAATCCTTTCGCATTACTCTTTACTATTGACGTTATAGCGCTCCGCGGCAGAAAATACGCAAGTAGATCGCACGATTGATACGACCGGTCTTTCCAAATTATCCGTAATTATATCGCATCGAACTGAATGCGTCCTATTAGCAAACATCCTGGCAATATGCTCCTGTAAAGTACCTGGAATATCTCTTGAACACCGCAGAATTAATTACAAAATCTCCTCAAACTTTAGCAACATTAATAAATTATATTTGTTGCCGCCGAATAATAGTTTAATTTCGGGATAGATCGGGGAAAATTTTGACAATTAATGCGCGAACATAAAAGACAAAATTTATGATAAAACTCGACGTTCGGTAATAGATATGAATGCTTCATAAGTTCATTTCTATGGTGCTCTTAGGTTCTATTATTTCTTTCGAGAACTCGGGATTACCGGTAGAAAATGAGAGTTTAAAAATGTATGTTAACGTGGAAGAAAATATCGCGATTCTTCGGAAAATGGAGCAGATTCCGGTATGTCTATTTGGGGATATTTATTCACCGTGACAGATTCCGCTCTTCGTGCGATGGCGCGCGGGGAGAGAGAAACAATTAGAGTGAAGTGGCCAAAGTTTTCTCAGCAAATATCACTTACGAAAATACAATCGAGACTCTCTCGTCGCAATCGAAGCATTGTGGGACCATGGAAAATGGCGGTCGGAAATAATCGGATAATGTCGCTCGCGCTAGGACGTTGGGATGAGATGGGGAAGCGTCGGGGAAAACGGGAAAATAAGAGAAGGGAAAGACACTTACGGATACGATTCGATACGCTTAAGATAAATTGATACGAGATGGATTATGAACGAAATATATATATGGTTGTATGGAGCACGACGAATGGGTCAACCGTTTGGAAGTAACAATCGATGTGAAGGAAGCAAGGACTGCTGTTAGGAGATTGTTTTTGTTTTGCTGAAAAAAATGTATGTAGAATATCGTTTCCAAAATGATTCATCAAGCTTCAAGAAAAATTTCAGAAAAAATATATTGCCTTTTAAAAAAATATTTCAGAATATGATGAGAAAAAAAAAAAGATTAATTATACGAAAAAAATAATGATTAATTATACCAAAGAAGTGGCAGCATTTTTTTGCAGGAGCAAAAAGCTTTATTCGGAAAGTATTGTTTAGTATTACTGCGAGAGCAAAAGCATGAATTGCAACTATGAATATAACACAAATTTTGAAATAATTTAAACATTGGTAAACAATGCTTTTGCTACGCGAGAACGTTGCTGTGTAAATGAGCGTTTCAAAGTTCGATAAGGAAATATCTCGTGTGCAAAATTTTGCTGAAGCTACGGATCGATCAATTTTCATGAATCTTCAAGAGGCAGTGTGCTCCGGAAATACTCGCGAAATGAATTCGCGAAAGACGAGTAAAATTCTTTATCGGGTCGACTATTCCCAACAGTATGGGCAAATAAGGTCCGGCCATTTGCAGAATAAAAGGTCCGGACCGTCAAGGATGTAGAGGTACGTCAGGTATGAATCGGTACAGCCTGGTACGATAGAGCCAATGCACTTCGCACGGTCGCTGACGTGCGGCTGGGGGATAAATTGAATTATCATAAAGAAATTGCGTCCGAATATTTCGTCCGGTTCGTACGCTGAACGCCGGCGAGTAGATGAGAAGCGTCGATAGCTTTTCCAATATCGCCGCGAGTCGCACCGGGGACCTGGGCACCGGGAATTTTAAGAATGGAGACTTTTCCTCCGACCTCTGGCACACGGACGTGCACAAACACGCGATCTAAATCCTATACGTACGATATTTACACTCCTGCGAGGAGTTGGCGGAAGAATTGCGAAGGAGAAAAAGAGAAATCGGTTTGCACTTGAATCTTTATCACAATGTCAATTGTCTGCGCCGTTTCTCAGAATGAGAATGTACAGATTGAAAAACTGCCTTGGACAAGTAGAGTCAATTTAGTCGTGACTGTTCTTGAATCTATTCACTTTGACACACACGCGTGACAAGCATGATCTTTAGAAATTTAGAAACTTATTGACAAATCTATTAGATTCATTTCTTCAATCGAACGACAATTCTTTGCTCGAAATGTAAACAATAATTAATCAGTTATATAAAATGGAAACATATATTTATTTCAAATTAGACTGTAAAAGATTTAATCGATTTGTTATAAATTCAAAGAATTACGATGCTTTAAATGCAATGATTGACGTTAAATATAATTCGCATGAGTTGAATCGATATTATCCTTGTATATTCATACGTATATGATACGTATGTACATACTCGGATACCTCGGTATATCGATATATCGCTTAATTTTAACTATATGAACGTATATAATGTAAGCCCAATATCCTAGAACCCGCATACAAGCGGACGCCATACGTTGCATCCTGAGCACAGGCATCAAATACCCGACACCGCCATTATACGCTCATTTCAGGTTAATACTCGACTGATGCTGCTACATCAATCTAACGACTGACGGTGTCGGACATTAAAGTTGGCCGCCGTTGAGGGCTACATTGCCGAACGCATTGTCTACAAGATTATCGTGCAAATAAAGAGAAATTCTTCAATTAAGAATATCGAAATTACATCGTAGAACGAAATAAAATTTATCTATATAATTTGTGGAATTATATTTGTGGTTCTCTTTCCTAAGAAAATTTTTGATCTTTTAGATATTAGAATCTTCCATTCTGCACTATACTGAAGATATGATTTAATATTTTAATTATATCGACTTTATGTCAATATAATTTAATTTTATGTTAATAATCATCATTCTGTCTTTTAATTTCTTCACCATATTCTAAAATTGATGCAAAAATAATTACATTTTTCAGGCAATTAAAATCAAATCCGATTATCACATTCTAACTTTTATATTCTCCTTAAAATTTAATTAAAACGACATTAAAATCTGAAATATAAAAAAAGCGATAATAAATTATTGAATATTCATATACATATACATTCTTCTGCAACTACAATAACTTCTGGCGAGATAATCTAATAACACACACAGTTTTTATAAGCTCTTTCTCTTGATATTATGACGGAAAGACCGGATACAAACATCCATGGAAAAAGAAAAAATTAGGGTAAGTTTAAAGGTCGTCTCGTAAGCGAGTCATTTCGAAGCCTCTTTCCCCTGTTGTCGGCATTTCTCTCCGCGTGTTGCCGCGAGCTCGCCACCGAGGAAATAACTGCGAGTCGTAAAGTCTCGCAAATCGCCCTTTCGAAAGTCGCCGCCGCCGTCGAGCCTCACCGCGGCGAACGCCTCGTGTACAGCCGCGCTCGTAATTTGTAATTTAATTTCAGAATCCGCCGACTTGGCCGTCGAAGTTAGCGTGTGGCTGCGTGGCACATGTGTGCGAGAACGTGAGTCATTGCCGGGTGCAAAAACCGAGCGAATCGTTAAGTAGCCGCGCACCCACGAAATCGCGTACGAGCAAATGTCACGTGTGTATGTAGGTGTCGCATGGGGCTGGGCCGGGCGCGTACGTCGGGACGCGTCACGAACCCTCCGGGGGAGCGCCAAGGGGATGCGAGTTGCATCCAATTCATCATCGCTCACCCTTTGTGCCGCTTGCGCCGGCGACGCGGTTGTCCCGTCGGATTGCGCGAATGGGAGAAAGTAAATTCGTCACGGTATATACGATTTGTATCGCCGTCGCTCGCGCAACGACGGGTGATTTCTTAAGGAATCCCGTCGATTTAATGCACAGGGATTTCATATTGCAGTAACGACGACACTCTTGTCTGAGTGGTTGGATTCTCAAGATATATCTATCTAAGTCAGCCGCAAGCTGGCAATCACAAAGAGTAACATTGGAGAAAGAAAAATATAGTGGATATTTGAAAGAAAAGGATTTGCAAGTTGTAAACTATTAAAAATCAAGAACATAAATACGTATCTTTTCTCTTATGTTTGAACAAAAATTTGATTTAGAGTTTAATTAGCAGAATTTTCCGTCTCAAGTAATAACTTTCCATTAAATTGTCATTAAAATAATCGTCATTGACTGCAAATAAAAAAATCGTTGCTAAAAATATTAATTTTCAAAATTAATTAGAAAATACGTTTAACAAATATTAAATGCAATGATTATCAATTGGTATACAGGAATTCGAATTGATCAACAATTATGTAATAATTACGCGCGAACTATTGTAGAATTGTATATATTCCATATTAATTGTTATGAGATAGAATTACGCTATCGAATTTTGGCGTGTTGCTGTTTTATCAAACGTACCGTACTGCTTTTTATTATTAATATTGGACTATTAATATTGGGTCTGCCGCGTTAACTGGTTGATCCAGATTTCGTAAAATTATTAGGGGTTTCCTGCGGATGCCGCTTTATTATCTCATTCGGTTTAGGGCGCGCGAGTGTACTGAAAGGCACACCTGATTAAGAATGCACCCTACTGACGGTGTCCATGACCCGTGGTTAGGGCTGGTGACATTAATAGCAAGCGCCGCCGACGATCCAGCCCCAAGGCTTACCGACGTCTTATATTTAATTCAACGCCGTTGCTAATTCACTCCAACGCATATTCAATTATATCAGGATACGTGGAATGTAACGTCTTTATTGTTAGAATTTTCGCTTTATCAGGCCAGAATAGTGGCAAGTGAAAGTCTCATTTGTCACGATGTAACAATGTATCAACAAGTTGATTAAATTAAATGTTAGCGTGCCCTCACATATTAATGTCGCAGCTTTAACCTTTTAAGGAAGAGATTCTCTTAACTTTCATTATCGATGATTAAAATTCAGGAAATTTCTTACTTTTAATGTTTGCATAAAATAACAACATTTATTAAATCTACTTATTAAAAAGATAAAATATTAAATAAGCAACGTAACGATTTATACATTTCTATCTTACAATGTATCACTTTATCATACAAGCTTATCGTCTGCGATATCTTAGCACGTATTACCGGTGTCATTAACGTTATTTCGTTCATTACCAGTTTGAACCTCGAAATAAGCGCCGAAATATATCACGGTGAGTATATTGCAACGGTCGAGCAATGGAGTACCGTGCCGTGTCATCGAGCACGGGAATGATCGCCAATATTTTTCGCTGAGATTATCCCTTCAGGGTGACTCGTTTTTTACTCGTCGCAACTCGTCGATCTTACTCCTCTCCCGCTCCCGAAAATAAGCACGTATCGCACGTGGAAAAAGAACGAGTGCGAAAAGAGAAGATGGTGGGAATGGAGAAGGGCCCAAAAAGAGGATTACGCTCACCATTTCGGTCGTTCTGTAGCCCCCTCTTCTTTGCTTGCCTTTCCGACACAAATGCTTTCCCTTTGTATTCGCCCCAACTCGATATCGTTTCGCTGGCGCCTTCCACTTCGCAGCGATTTCCAGACGGCGCGAGGAGGCGTCTGACGGAATACTAATTCAGGATCGCAAATTTACAGCTTCTTAATTTCGTAGGCAGCTTTATAAAACGGACCGGGTGCGCGGCGGTCCGGCATGCCGAACGTAACGGCTTCGGCGCCCGCTTTTTCCTGTTCCTTCCTCCGCTATTACGCTCAATCTCTCGCGCTTTCGTTTCTTTTTGCTTGCTGTTTCCTTCTCTCCGTCCATTTTTTCTCCCTTTTACAGAATACTAATCGTACGGCTCTGGAATAATCAAAGTCGTGCTAGGGAAGCGTAACCAAGGAAGCCGTAGCGTTCACCAAGCGAACGAAGCATTGGCCTCCCTGCTCGCGACATTCCACTCATAATTTCGCATCTGTGATTCCTGTCGCTGAGATCTCTTTCAGAAACATTAACGCCACTAATTTGCATATAATATGTGCTATTATCCGTAACTGAAATTGATCATCGTCCGTAAAGAAACAGGAGAATCATATTTTATTAAAAATACGAATGTGTGTTACGTATGCACTCAAGTTATATAAATTCATACGCGAAAATAGTATGTTCATGCATCACCGTCAGAGAATTATGCACTTTCAAATGCCGCAATAGTTGAGGCGAATAAACGCATTAACATTTTTAAAGTAGAGAGATATCGTGAAAGCTTCCATTTTTCGTCTGCTTTTCTATGGGTTCGCCCGAGAAACGAACAAAATTTCAGTCGCTAGCATTACGGAGGCGAAACGATTCCGCTGCTCTCGCTCAATTATTTCAGGGCACTCGCGGGTACATGCGTACGTTACGGAGTGATGGATGACGCGCTCAGAAACCCTCCCGCCATCGTCTCGCGCCCCCTCAGGTCGGCTCACTCACACCCTCCGCCGCCGTACCCTTGCGTGACTCTCCCGCCACGAGGGATGCCGCTTGAATAATTACCCCCACGGCGCACTAAACCCGCGTCTGACTACGTGAAATCCGAGCACTGAATTCGCCAGACCACGGCCGTACTTTAAGGCCGTGCCTTGCTGGTACTTTAAGGGCGAGTCTCTAATTAATACGCGCCGACCATGCTGTCTGCTGACCAGTTTCGCAAATTTTACTGCGTTTCGCTGAAATGTAAATCGTTTCTTTGGCCATCGAGGGCTTCATTAACCAAAGGCGAATTGCCTGATCTATCAAGGGCGAAGAATTTCTAAAACATCATGGCGATTAAATGAAAAAGAAATGCGAAAAATTGTCATGCATCTTATAAAAAGATTATAATTTATGTTGATAACATAACAACATGTCATTAAAAGTAATAACTATTTCGTCTCATTGTAGCTTTTAATAATATTATTTTTTCATCATTAAGATTATACGTCAAAGCATATCGTAATTATGCAATTAAAATATCAAAAGCTCAATCAGATTTATTTGATAACTGTAATTTCTGGTAAGTTATAGGGTGATCGCAAGAGGTTTCATAATGGAGGGACCTATATACATGACGATCAAAGCAATCGGTATCGCGGTATCCCCGCTATACTGATGGGGTGTTCGTAACTGGAAATTCGATTTTGTGTGGGAGCCTTTTTTTCAATCAGTGTTATCGGCCAGTATGGCAATTTTATCATCAAAGGGTGAACGACGAAGTGGGGACCGTGAGAGCGGGTGAGGACGAGAGGAGACAGGTGCAGAGAAGGAGACAGAGCCGCGCGGGATAAAACATACGCGGGTTGACGTCGAACGATTCAGTTCTTGCCTTCTCTTTCGTCGGGGTTGAAAAAAGACTGGCGACGGTTTAGCGGAGGGCTGCAACCTTCTAGACTCGAAGTCTCGGCACGTCGCCGATGAATGGTCTGACGAGACTCTGCGAGACTTTGCGAGACAATCACTGGGGAAATCTGGGGCCCTGCTGATCTACCCTTCGTCCTCGACTGCTTCTCCTCTTCTCCTTCTCTTACTTTGTCTCTCTCTCTCTCTCCCTCTTTCTCGTTCCGTCTCTCATGCGACGCGTCCCACCGCTCTGTCTTGCACCCTTTCATTTCCCGGGACACTGTTGTCTCTGTCTCCCTCGTCTCGGTCTCACGTGTATGGCACCGGTGACATTTAATCGTACGAACGAGTCGCGATTAAATTTCTCGCTTGCGCTGGAAGATCTCCAGAGTTACTGGCCCCAAGATACGATGTGACCTTTCTGAAGAAAATTGCTGCGAATGTATACCTTGACGAACGACTTTAGGAACTATTAAGCTAAAAATATCGGTGAGATCTAGTACGGTGATCATTGCAGATTGAACGTCTCTCTCTCGGAAGTACGAATAAAATTTTGCTCACACAGGTTGCCGCATTCGATCTATCTATTTTATTTCAAATTCTGCTTTACATTGACTATCAATAAAATAAATGATTTATATATATGTATACATATATATTTACACATTTACATAAGCGAATGTTTAGCAAAGATGCATAGGTACTCTTTTCCATGCGCCATTTTCTGGCAAATCATCGTTTTAACATATTCTTTTTTGTTCTAAAGTACCAGGGTATCCTACTCTTTAATTTTCATTGATTCCAGCGGCTAACGAGTTGCTGAGGCAGAAAATTAAAATTCTGATTTTCTTGATCACGCCAACGTCGAGATAAACAAGACACACGACTCGTAAATACTTTTTCTTTGCTTGTCGATGGAACGTCTCGCATATTTATTTCCTTTTACTCTCATGGAATACTTTGGTCGGGATTCGAGACGTTTCTGAACATTCCAAGTTGCTAAATTCTAAACTGCGTTCAGAACTTAAGACTGCTAATATCGATTTTTTAAATGTATATTACAAATAATATATATTTCAACAAAATGTGATGCCATTATTAATATGTGTATCATATTTTAGCAAAAAATTTTGTCAGCGGACAGTTAATTTCATCGAAAAATTATTTATCGAGGATTTAAAGTTCAAAAATATTTCGAATTAAGTAGAATACTTAACATATCTTTCACAAAATATTTAAACAAATGATTTGTTGCACACATTTTATTTTACATTCAGCAAATATTTTTTCTTCGCAAAAAAATTGTATATATCTATCCTACTTTTATGTACAGAACTCAATCTATTCGTCGATACAATTGATTTCACTCTTCATTTCCTCTGCTTATAAAAAAAAAAAAAACGCTCGAAAACGTTCTGCCACGAAGCAGTCTTCCGTATTCCGGTAACGTCGCTAATGAGTGCAATTAGCACGCCTAGGCGTGCTGAAGCAACCGCGTGAACAACCGACTCGATTATCGAGTACGCTCGTTTCAACTTGTTTCACGCTTTGCGAGTCGAGGCTACCGGGAAACGAGCCATTCATGTCGTGCGGTTGTAAGAAGAGAAAGGTAGAAAACGGACCCGCTTAACATCTTCATCGTCATAAAGGTATATCCACAATGGGAAAAAAAGCGGATCACGCGATATATATTCATTGATTGATGAAAGCGATGCAAAACGTTAATTTGAAAATTTGAAGGAAAGACAATGCATTCGTTTTTATTCCCGCTACTTTTTTATCTTTTTTTTTTTCTCTTCTCATGTCCTCGTTCGTCTCTATAAGTACAGTAATCCGACACTGCGGTTTGACCGCTTGCAAACCTGAGTGAGAATCTACAGGCCTCCCGCGAAGGTATCCTCTTCCATGGACCACGTCGTTACGCAAGCATCAAGTATCTCTTCGAGTGAATTTTCGAGGAAAATACCTCGACCGTCAGTTTACGCATACAACGTTGGCTGAAACGTTGATGGAAGAAGATTGGATCGAAACAAACATGAGAAAAATATATAATTGTGTGTCGAAAGATTTAGACTTTAGAAAACGCGTATGAGTTTATGAATCCACATTAATTTAAGAGATTGTGACGTGTTTTATTTTTCATATTTTTCTTATATTTTTTAGTTTAGATATAACAAATCAGATTCTATAAAATTTTAAATTAAAATATTTCATCGATTTTCTTGTTTTGCAATTTGTATGAAAATACTAGTTGTTTCGGTTAATTATAAATTACATGTTTTTAGTAACCACTTGCCGAACGATGGATGCTTGTTTCGTCGAAATGATGCAAGCCATTACTGTTAAGCTCTTCCTAGGTGAAATGCACTTTAACGTTGCGATGCAGCGACCCTTTTTGCAGCACTACAGGACAAAAGGGAAAGAAGTGAACAGTGTAGAAAATAAAAGAAGGTACTGGAGAGAGTGCAGGGAAAATAAGGCGAGGTGTATGTATTTCGCATTCTCTGTACATGCATCGCGACAACAAAGAAAATTAAGAACTCGCAGCAATAAATCAGTTTACGAAATATGAACGGACAAGCACAAAAGTTTACCTGCGATGCGACGAAAATTTATTATGGTAATTTTATTCGTCTTCGAAAAGTTAGAAAAATTATTTAACGTGAAAAAATGATAACCGAGAGGGTTATAACTGTTAATATTTCTAAACTTTAGTTTATTTTTCATATTTTGGGGTCTGTCGAATGGCTGCATTATTGTGTCTATACATTTTTCCCCAATCCTTCTCCTTTGTGCTCTATAACACACTTCCGCGCCTCTCCATCCCTCGGGGCATTTTGCAGCAAAGAAATGTGAGAGCGTTTGTAACATGGCGATCGAGGTAACTCTACAATTTTTATACATAAAATCGTAAACTTTCCTTGTTTGCGGATATCCTGAATATTTATTCTTCTTTGTTCTACGCTTTTGTTTCCGTTTTCACTATGAACTTCCTTTGGCAAGTCTCTGCGCGATGTGGATTTGACTTTTCAAGAATGTCGATAGAAAGCTAAAATCAACTAGCAAAGGAATCGACATCTAAGATATTGCACTGTTCTTTGAGTCTACTAGTGATTTATTGCAAGAGATTTTCTCTCTCTTTGTGTGTGTATGTGTGTGTATGTGTGTGTGTGTGTGTGTGTGCGCTGCGATCTTATTTTAAATAAAATTCGAATAGATTAATCGTGTGATAAAAAACCGACTAAAATAATCAACTTCAATTACATATTGTAAATAATAAATAATGTTTATATTACACACACACACACACACACACACACACACACACACACGCGCGCGCGCGCGCGCGCACATCAATCTAATTTAATTCTTTAATAGATGTTTAAAAGATTGATATCCAAACGTAAACTGAAAACGAATAAAACGTTTTTCAATTGCACATAGTTTGCAATCGGTGGACTATTTCTTCCAATACGCTAAGTTAGTACATCTTATTTGGATTGCGAAGAATATTCGGTCCGGGATAACAAATCGGTCGAACTGGAGAAATATATGTGCGTACGTATTCGAGAAGCTGCTATGGCTCCGATCCTATGCAAATCCGGTAAATACCAAGCTCGTAATACTCGTCGAAACGTCCATTCTTGCAAAGGGTTCTATTTAAAATCGATTCGACTTGCCTTTTGACTTTATTTCTCCTTTACGAAAACTGTAGACCGCAAAGTAGATGTATAAATTGCACAATGTTATAAAACCATAATGTTTAGCTAAATCATTAATCATAATATTGTAATATACAATATCATGATTAATGATTTAATAATTAATAAGAATAAAAATCTAATTAATGACGAATGATCAAATTCAATACATAAATTTACATGCATTAGCATGAAAAGAAAATATTTTTTTCAACATATTATCCTATTTATAACAAAATTGAAATTAATTTATATCAAATATTATAGTTCCTTCGAAAATTATCTAGATACTTTTGTGATTATTCGTGCCATTATTAGATCATAAATGCAAATGATACAACTCGTTCGACACCGGTGCAAGGACAATTGTGTATTACTTGCAGTTTTGTTAGGAAGTGCATGAATGTGGATAGCGTCAAAGACATCTTGTCACGTCAACCATGAATTTTGAAACTGCATGTCGCAACCTGTGTGCAACACTGAATTTGTCAACGGAACTCGACAGAAATTCGTATTTGGTGTAGACGGGCGCGCGTGAAACGGCCAAATTTGCATTCTTGACCGCACAGAGAACAGACCGTCGCGCGGCCGGCAAAGCGGCGGAGCAAGGAGGTGAAACTAAACTGGCACAAACGAGCTAATTTGCTCTCATTAGTGTGACTGCGTACATTGTCCTCGTTATGAACGGTGGTGTGTTAATTACACTTACACGTTGTCCGAACAGCCAGATAATGCATCCGGTCACCCAAGGTACCGCGTCGAGCGTATATATCTACAGTAGAGAAACGGAAAGGGCGATCTTTCACGTCACACGGACCCTTCCCGTCATTTCCAAGTCAGGAGCAACGGCAATTTTCAAATGTACGTTTTCGGAGCAACGGGTGCTACATTTGCATACCGAAGTAGGAAATAAAGTTTATTTCTTAATACTATGCGCTAGGCACATTGTTTCTGTAAAAGATAAGCTGCAAATAATTCAAACTTTTGATTAATAGCGTTTCACATAATTGACTACAATTTTATATTAGCCTTATACATATTTTGCGAATCAATCAATTTTAGCAAACCATCGTAATCGAAAAATCGCCCACTAGCGCAATATGAATGAATGATCAATGACCTGTGATTGCCATCCTTTTACACGTATATTCCCGTGAGAGATTTCTCCTCGCTGTTCCATTTGACGGAAGAGCACGTCGCGGTAACGCGCGATAGTCGCGGCATTGCGTCGCATCTCCTCTCAACTTATCCTCCGTGCTACGGCCGAGTTCCACGAGTTGGTGTGTAGGCAAGAGAGCGACGGAGGATTTTAGTTGTATTTTATTCAGCCACTTTATTCCAAGACTTGTCGCAGTTTTACATTTCCATCGGCTGCAGGCAGCATGTGGTGCACCGTCGGCTATTTCTACATGCACGCGATACGCAACGTTCTCACGACGACGGTAGCGGCAGTAGCAGTAGCAGCAGCAGCATCAACTCCTCTTTCGTTTCTCTTTCCACCCGGTTTTCGCGGACCACTTACACACCGTCACCCTCGGTCGCGACGGTGCACAACCGTCCTCGACACTCCATCTTCTGCTCCTTCTTTCACTTTCCGCACCACCGTTCCCGACGCTTCTCCTCCTTCTCCTTCACCTCTTCCTCTTGTCTTCTCTTTCTTTCATCGCCCATGACTCCAAGAATTTTACCGGCTCCCTCTCCCTCGACGTCCATCCTGCAGACTTCATTTCGTCTTATATCCTTCACCTACTCCTCACCCTTTCCTACCGTGCGCCTCACAGTTCTCTCCCTCGCCTCCGTCCCCACGACACGCCTTCCACGGTATCTTCATTACGCAGCTTTGTCACTACTCAGCGAGCTCACTTAATTCGCATAATTCGCGCAATTTCTGTCTTTCCGACACGCCCCCCTCGTTTTTTCGTTGTCGCGTCTTCACGAGCGAGGGTTCTTTCGAAAGTAGTAGGCAGCCGACGCCGTCTACAAAACGAGATTTCGAAAGATAATATTTTCTTGAGGACGATGAATGAAAAATTTAACGATGTTTTTTTCGTTTGCGCGTTCTGTTGCGATAATATCGTACGAAACTCTTAAGCTTAAATTAAAATAGTCTTTGGTAGCAACACGTTAAAATAAGCGTTTCTTGCTTCTCAGATATAAATAAAAATTGCATCAGCTGATATGTAAAGGAATTGAGTTCAAATATCCATTATTATTATTCTAGAAATATATTTTGAATATAGATCGAACAAAGGAAAAAGAGAAGCTGCAGCTCTTTCTTAAATCAATGTAGGCAAGAAAAAATTTTCTCTGAAAGATAAAATATCTTTAGTGCATTGTTTGCTACGGTATTCTTAGTCATTAATGACCGGAGACATGCATCTCAAGTACCAAGAGGATTTCTTTCTAGAAACGAGAGATTTTCCTGCTTCTCCTTTTCCTTCTCTCTCTTTCTTCCTCTCTCTCCGTTTTCCTTGTATGTCGTGCCTATTTCTCTAGTTCTCTCCTTCGTATCGAGTCTCTTCTGCTTGCTCTCTTGGAGACGTTGCGGTCGCTAAATGGATTCGTGCGCATTACCGCGTCAGTCTGAATGTGGCTCAACCCGTAGAGTAGTATATCCTTTTTATCCTCCCCCTATTAGTCTCGTTGCATCTTCGTCAATACATGCGAGCATGTGCAGCATATCATACACTGAGCCGTATTAACAAGTTATATTTAACCATCGAATCGTTATCTATAGCACACTCGAAAGTTTATTTTGTAGTGTGTGACGAGCCAGTTATACAACTTGTGTCCTAGTTTAATTCGCGCTTTCACTATAACTCGTTATATTCACCAACTCGCGCGTTTTTCCTCTGACGGCCATAAAATTACAGACAATTTTCAACGCCGAACAGTCTCAACCATCTGCGCCGGAAAGTTTTGCGATCACGTCATAGTGGCAAAACTCTCGACCGTATTTATCGCACTGAACGTTACTCGCTTTGTACGCGATACCCGAAAATATCGTTGAAAATAGGAGCGTCGTGCATCACCACGATTGGTTCAATTCGCGGTATTGCTCATGCATCGTTGCTCTTTCAAACTCACTGGAAGGCAAATCGATAAACAAGTAGATACTAAAATTTTTTTACAATTTATTATTATAACAAAAGATGGTGCGATTGGCTTACAAAATTTTTTGTATTAGCACTTTATAAATAAATAAATAAATATATTCAATTGAATTATCCTTACATTAAAATATTCTACATTAAAATATTAAATTTTTCATTTGTTGCAAATATTTTGCAATTTAGAAAGTTTAGATTCATTAACAGAAAAATGTACATGTGTATAATTTACCAAAATGTTTGCGAGATATTTTACAATAAAAATAAATTTTTTCAATTACCAAGAGATATCGGGAATTATAGAATTGCGATTGTGTTGATTCATGTCGTATCATATATTTTGAATATAACTGAAATAAAAAATTTAAAGATAAATGTAATCTATTTTATACAAACATGATGAAATAAAATTATTTTATGTTTTTTTTTCGGCAATATTATGGAAAACCGGAGCAAACAATAATCATATCGGGTTTAATTTTAACGCTTACACTTGCATATGTATTTGTTACAATGTCAAATCTGTACAATAATCATAGAATTATCATAAAATTACATTTTCTCAAACATTTTTCTCTTTCTGTAGTATAAATGCCAAACTTAGAATTGAAGAAAAATTTGTTGCTTTCGGCTATGTTTTTTTAGCTGTATTTAATGGCAATGCCAATCAACAATTTTAATTCCTTGTAAAGTTATTATTGTAGTGGATGATATTATTTCCTTTTTTGATTGATGAGTTATATTCTAATTCAAACTGCAAGATCATTATAAGTACTAGTAATAAGTACTTGAAACATAAATGTAAATTTATAGAGTACGAGATTGCTGAAGAAGGCAATGTTATTAATTATAACAGTTTCATTTTTAAACAATCAAAGAACTCGTTTCGTGGCAGCTTTACGAAGATGAGAATCGAGTTTATCTTTCACTTTTCATACGGGTGCCCTATAAGTACGAGCTCGCGCGGATACCGCTCTCTTTTAGGATTCTCCGTGCGGTATAATGGAGTGATACGAAACAAAACAGAGAAAACAAAGGAAACCGCAGGCACAAGAGTGGGTTTCTGGCTTGGACTAGCCACGTGCTGGTGTTACCGCAAAGCATACGCCAGCATACGCGACCACGGGCGATACACGCGGACAAGTGTACCAAGAAGATATAATGGACAGCTGGAAATTCTCTTTCTCTTTCTCTCTCTTGCGAAATGAAAATTGTCTACTAAAGAACGCAGTCTCTTATAATGCGTTTATTATTATAATTATAAATAAATGTTGTCGTTATATGTTCTTGTAGGACAAGAAATCGTTCTCAAACATCTCTAAGATGTTGGGTTAAATAAATTTTTTTCCATTTTATTTGTATACGTTCCGTGGTAAAATAAAAGTACTATAAAAATAATAAAATTATTATTTATGAAGACAATTACTTGAATAATTACACAAGCATAATTATAGTGAGCTAAGCGTTCTCATTACGCTAAAAATGTTAAGTACATCCCATCATACATGAACGTCGGATAATCGCCAAACTGTGTGTAATGAAGAACTACTGTTTATCAATTATTAACATTCGCAGCTCTCAGCCAATATTGACATGTCCGTGCGCTTTGTCGCGCATACATCGCCTTGCTGGTCAAAACGACGCGCATTGCAACCGAACCGAATAGTGATAGGCCGATCGTGCCGCGATGTTAATTCCTGAATTATTCCCGCCAAATCGAATCCCCATTTATTAATTAACTCGCAGCACGAAGCCCGCGCACGCCCTATCTTCCTATCTCCCTTGCTCGCCTCTGTGTCGGTATACGGCACGGAACGCGATGCATGCTACTAGCAGAGCAGCGACACGTATTTCCAGGCAAAATTGGGCTGACATGCCGCGCGTGGAATACACATTGGGAGTCGGGAGTCAGTCGATTCGTTCGTCGGACGATTGCCTGCAATGCCGGGTACGTGTAATGCAGTGGTGCGCGCCACCGTCACGCGGGAAACTAGGGCTAACAAGGTTCGCTACGGGTATCGCGGTATCAAGGGAGCTCGACGTCGTCTGGATGCGAGAGACCGCTATGTAAATGAATTAATGCGTCGTTACAACTCGGACGATTGTAATATTTATTCGTGCGTTGTATTCGCGGAGACAGCGAAGACCATTTTACCAGGCTGCGCAATTCCCATCTGAGAACAATAAAATCAAATGCAACATCACATAATACCGTTTTGCGAAAATGTCCGAAAATTTGATGTTTGATAATAAAGATAAAATAAAATCACTTACAATCACTTACAACAAAGTATTTGCATTGATTCATTCAGATTTGTGTCTACATAACTTTTAAATGTAGATCGAGATATTTTTGCGTTCAATCTTGCGATTTATCTGACTTTATTTTTCGTTATATATTTACATAGCTATGTTGATTCGTCATGAATTTTTAAAGACCAAGTGTCCAGTTCTATAACTGACAACATGCGTTTTGGCGGTGGCATCGTCAAGGGAGTCTATGGCCGCGCAGCAAGAATTAACGCGTAAACGAATTATATCGCCGCCGCATCGGCTAATTATAATATTTATCAGGCGCGCACATAGTGACGATCCAGCAGCGTCGTCCCGGGTATACGAGCTGGTGCCACTGGCAAAATCAATTAATATGCACGCGTATAGCGGTCCAACAAAATAGCGGATACACGCGTACGTAGGCTGTGCGCAACGCGCGCGCGTGTAACGTCGATGTACCCTTCGGTCCTGCACCCTTCTGTTTAATATTTCAGTTCAACCACTACCGCCGTCGCACGCGGATTTCGGGAACGATCGTTCTCTCCTCCGTGTGTTGCCAATTCCCATGAGTTTGTTGAAAAAGCAAAAGACTCATCCCTGGCTCTGTGAAGTAACGCATTTCATTGCATCTTTTCAAAAACAGTCGAAAAACCGAGCTAAGAGATAGAGGTAATACGAAATTCGCAAGGCAAGCTGCACAGCTGAGACTTTTATCGTTGATCGTAAGTAATAATTCTGACAATATAACTTCGAAGGAATTGCTGTTTGTGAGGATTAGCGATAAAACGACGATCACGTATGAGTAAATGTTTATTTAACAATGTAATTTGCATTATGAATATTTTTTTATATTAATCTGCTTCTTGCTGTATAATTATTGCTGTAAAAAGTTCAAGATAAACTTCGGCTATTTCTCCAATTCTTTCTGTCGTGCGCAGTCATGCACCGGACGCGTGCTGTTCACAGTCACGTCGTTATCGAACGTCGTTTGTCGTGAACAACATCGCGATATCCCGATGTTAATCGAGCGTTCCGGCGGTCGCGAAACCACCCAAGTAGAGGAGCCGGAATGGGCAACACATGTTCGCAGACGCGGATAGCAGACTGTTTCGCACGTCACGATTAATCTTACATGCGTTCTGCGAAACGCGTCTCACGCAGCAAACACGGATCGGCGTGCGATCGTGAGGAGGATCGGAGTGACACGTACAGTCATTGGTTTAAAGGAAACGACGTGGGGAGATGAAGACCCGCCGTGATCGCCGCGATGAAAGGCGCGCACTGGATGCTGCGGGAAGCACAATCAAGTTATAATGACGATGTTTCCTTATCGGTTAAATCTTCTGCGCGTAGGTAGAATCTTCTCTTCGATTTTCGCCTTCTCGTTAACTGCTTCGCGGCCCTTCTGACGTGAATCTTTGAACAAGATCTTATTCAAGAAGATGTTTTCCGCGAAAGACTTTTTATAACGTTGCATCACGCGGCAAAGTGTAAAACGACAAAAATATCCGAAACTGCTTCGCTAAAATTTGCAGCATTGTTCATGAATAATATTTATATAAAAGGATCAAAACGATTACATGTCGACAACGGCCGCGTGAATCTCTTTTGTTCAGATTTGACCGATCTTCAAGTGACAATTAATCAAAAGCGCGAGACGTCTAGCTCGCGATTCATTGTGACGTGTTTATACCACTCGTAATTAATTACGAATCACGCGGACTGTCTTCCAGGAACGCTTTTGTTGTTTAATACGCCCGTAGACCGCGTCGTACGCCCGAAAAGGTGGCCATTCAACAAAATAGCGCGTCAACCGGGACAAAGGCGTACGTCATTGCCGCGGATACAGAGAGAATGGAGATTGCCGTCGTCCAATGGCGCGAGGTAGAGGCGCACAATTTGTCAAACGTTGACGCTAAGCCGCTAACTTTGCCGTGTAGCGTCATAGCTCATCTTATGAAACCCCGTTGTGAGACTTCCACCTTCCCGTCGTCGCTGTCGTCTGAAGGTTACCGCGTGGTTTGGATCCACCAGTTGTCTCGCCAAGCGAGCGTTCCCTCGGTATTCCAAGAGCTCTCGCGTTCTCTCGTCGTGAACGGGATTCGCGGCTAATTATACCAGCCCACGCAAGGTTGAGCACGAAATTTTCGACGAATATACCAAATGGCACCAAGCGTAAGGGAGACTTTCCTGAAATTTGTTCGGTTTTTTTACCTATAATTATTTTATCCTTATTATCATCACAACTGCCGTTACTTCCAACTATAATTTGTTTAATACGATATTGTCATATTTATACATATATGAAGATAATAAACCTATAGACTCTTGAAACAGTTAAGAGAGTATTTAGATTCACACTTTTACGCGCAGATTTTTTTCAAATTGTGCAAATTGGCGTTCTGCGACATGCATTAAAAAGTTTGAAAAATTGAACTGGCCTATATTTCGTTTTTGAACGACGAGCCTGCAAAGTAAATTCACGGACGGGAAAACGACATGTGCGCCAGTTGGCAACTGTCCTGTGGTTATTGGAAGCGTATACAGTGTCTAGTCGTTCGCTGGAACTCGTGACGTTTCGACTATCGGGAAGTTATTAGAGGATAGAAAGCGGCGTGGTAGAGTGAATGGCTGGTTAAATGGCAGCTGTATACGTGTTAAGAGTTCGATGCAGCACGCTCTAATAAATTTCGGAGTTTGAGATCGTCCTCACTGACATATCTCGCTTGATCAATGAAATTTTGTATTTAGATGTCGCATTGGGTGAAAGTTACGCGAAAACTTTCAAGTGTACATTTCGCAAACGTCCTATAAATGAATATAGCTGCCGCTGAACGGCAAATCGATTTCTTTAAGATATCAACACATATCACCATTCTCTGCTATAATAACGCATTCGATGTATCTCGTTCCGTTTCTCATTCGTATTAAAAAGCGAGTGCGTATGATACGTCGACTATTTACGACGCAGCGAGTGTCTAGCGGCAAATCAATAAGCCCGTATTTGCACGCCTACATCTCAAACAGTCGCGCCTTGCTAATCGCTTTTGCCGATAATATATACCCAGAGGAGTATATATCTACAAGTCGGATCCTTGCATCGGCATGTGTGATTCTAACTGCTCGATGAATTACACGTGCCGAAAACCATGAAACCAGGATGTAAACGCCATACGTCAAAATGGAATTCGCGCGCGTATAATGCTACAGTACGACGTAATAGCCGGGCGTTATTCATCTCGCATCGCGAGTCGTAACAATTAACAGTTTGCTTGCCGATAGGCTTGCATCTTTTGAAACAACATACACGTATTATGTGCGACGTCATTGGATGAAAAAAAACGCCTTTTACGTATTATGCAACATGTGTGAACGTAATGAATAAAGGAAGACCGATCGATGACCAGGATATTCGTGCCTGAAATGTTTATTGTTTCATTTATGCCTCAATTATCTAATATTAGATTGTTACAAAGAGTGGGAACACCTCTACCCCCATTTAATTGCCGAGCCCGAAGAACATCTTGAAGAACATCGCGTAACCGATGAGCGGTGCATGCGTTACGACGGGTAATAACACGTTCGCCAGTGACTTAGGGATGGAGCAATGGGGTTAAGTGGCCGACAAATGTAGCAGCTGGCACGGGTGGAACTCGTCTTTCCTACTCGATCACGGGATCGATTCGGCGCTATGCGAGAGCGCGCGCACTACGGACGCCTTTGGCGACACGGACAATCTTGGGATTGGGAGTTCGGGAAAGTCGTTGTGCTCGGTGATTACGGTTAAACCGTCAACGGTACCGGCTGGTTGGCTCCGAAGTCGGTGCCAAATTACCAACATCGGCGAGAACCGGAGGGACCGCTTTCCTGTCCAATCTAAACAAGCGGAGCATAAAGTTACCAACTTTGCCGACACCGCCTCTCCTTGTCACCGGCTCGCTGCTAGCAGCCTGGACGGCGGAGAGGTGTCCGGGCGATACAACGAGCGACTAAACAAATTAAGCTGGCAATTCGAGAAATCACTGATTTCACAGTACGCTTTGATTTATTTCCGGCCGTGTGAATGAGTTGTTTCAACGATCTGTTTCCAGATGATTGAAATCTGAGCGACGGCAAAAGAAATCGTTATTTCAGCGCATAGAAATCTGTAATAGGAAGAGCGTAATAAAGTTTTAATAAAGTCAACACACACATTTATCAATATTACTTTGAAATCTCAGAAAAAATATACGCAGAAATAATACTTCTCTGTTAATATTCCTCTAATATTTACTAAAATTGCTATATATGATATATTACACTTTTCTTTCTTTTTTGGACTTCGATCTCCTCACACAAGCTACTACTACTCGGAAATTCAATGTTAGAAAAATATAAAGTAATCGCCCTCTTCGTCTTGAAATACATAGCATCGATATCCCACTGGCCTACTAACGGGGGCCCTTTATCGGAAAATGGAAATATTATTCGTAGGTAGATCCTGTCCACTTCTCAATTTCCGGAATTATTTCCTCTCTTCTTCTATTTCCTTTTTTAATGTTCTTTTCTTTTTTTTACTTTTGTCTTTATCCGCGTCTCTCGCAGTCTTTATGACCCTCCGGAGAGATCGATGTTTCCGCTTCGAGATACTCACGTTACTCCATTTTCTAGGACGGCACTCGACCATAAAGGGTGATAAGGAGAACGAAGTTTCGCGCAGGTAAAAACTTCTAATGCCGCCGCCCGTTCGCGGGCATTTAAAATCCGTAAATTTTCATAACGTCCGTCCAAAGTCTCGCGCCATTCGCCATTAGCGAGCTCGTCGTTTTCTGCCAGGAATACCGGATACGTTCAAACAAGTTTCGCGTCTTTTACAACGTTAACAGTGGGTCACGTTCTATCGCGGTTCCGCGCATGATTTCATCCTTAAAGTCGAGTCTACCGCATGCATAAACACACTATGCGCCGCGCCGTAAATAGAAGTTACACGAGCTATGATACGGAGTCAATTTTCAAACTTTGTGCTCTTCGTTAAATTACGGTTGCTACATACACATACGTACCGATATAAGTTTCTATAAAAGTTAAACCATAGATACTTGAAATTAATTAGGCGGGGTCTCTCACTTGGATGCCGCGATATTAGTCTGGAGTCCTAAAAAGGACGCTTATAAATAATTCCAAGTATCTTTTTGTAACTAGTGCAAAGTCCGTATTGAGCTTCGTTAATTCAACTCGAAATGTCTCGTGATGCGCAGCTTGTTGACTGTCGACGATATTATTAAAGGTTAGATTAGGATTCTCGGATGATGCTGCACGAGCTATTCTCTATGGATATAATGGTAATTAGTCTTATCTGCAACCAGCAAGATTGCACGAGAGAGCTCAAGCAAGCGGGAGAGTATGGCAGGGAGAGTTTCCAGACTGAATTCCTGCGCGTTTCTCTTTGCGTCTACAGTGCTGCCTAATATCCTATGTCCTGACAAAATCTAACGTCGGATCTCGACGTTCTCGGCCTCGGGGAGAATGCCAATTTCACTCTCCCGGAAACTAGTTCTGAACGAGTTCGATTATCTTTCCGGATATAGAACTCTGCATTTTGCAGAAAAACTTCTCCACGACTGCATCTAACGAATGCAAAGTGACGTCAGGAATACTGTCTAATTCGAAAAATTTCAGTGAAATTTCTTGGAAAATTCTTAAGTCATCAGTACTTTAATTAGCGACATTCAAATATTATCTATATGCGAATGACCTTTATAAGATAAATCAATTTATAAACATGAACTTTCAAGAGATCTAAATCACAGTTTAACTATTTTTGTAATACCAATCCGTTTTGCAGAAATATTTTGGGATATTTGCTCGACTAGAATTTATTATTGAAAAATCTTGTCTGATATTTTCTCCGAGCTCGTTCATTGACACAGCACGGATCCATGTCGCGACGCCATTACGCAAATCGTTTTTGTCGATGTAAGCAGCATCGTCGCCGTCTGCGTATTCGTTGACGATTCTCTGGAGAAGCAGTCGCGTACCTATCCAAACATCGCGGTGGTTTGCTGGAAGAGCTGGATTCATGGGGCTAGACTGTGGGAGATACAGCTGGGGATCGCTCGGCACTCGGTGAAACGCGGAAAAAGAGTACGTGCATTTCACCGAGGACGGTTTTAGAGACAATCGAGCCGGAGCTTGTTGCGTACAAAAAAGCATGACTGTACGTTGTCTGAAACGACGCACCCGCTCCCATTTTACGTATGCGTATAAGTGTGTGCACACGCAAACGGGAAAATACCTACGTTCCCAGGGTACACTCCGCACTCTTGTTCAGGTACGCTCAGACGGGCGAACCTGAAGAGACATCAAGAGAGAGAGAGAGAGAGAGAGAGAGAGAGAGAGAGTGAGGAGGGAAAGGGACAGATTCGAGGAAGGACCTCTCGACGATTCGACTGCACAACCGAGGCACTCCACTCAAATTATTTACAGACAAGCACATGCGCTTCTCTCTACGGCTCCATTTTGTTTTTTGAGACGGAAGAGAGAATGAATTTTTACGTTCTAATAGTGAGGAGAAGGGAGAAATAAGCTTTTCTTTCTTCTTGAGTGAAATCGATTCGATCCACAATAGCTGAATTTTTTAAATTATTATCTTTCCTAACGTATAGAAATGGGGACGACAGATAAGGAACTGATTTCTTTCCCCGTGGAGGATTACTAGATCGAAATGCAGGAAAGTCAAATTGGCTATATCATAAGATACTGAGTCTCGTCTTTTTTACGACTACCACTCCGCTCGGTTAAGGAACGCCGAAGGGGTCAGCACTTCGACATTCCCTTCCAGACGAAATCTGGGCAGTCTTCGAAGAGCAGTTTACCTTAAATAACTTCGCGTCGTGCAGCGCGGAATTTTATCTGAACTTTAATTTCTTTTCTTTTCTTCCTCTTCCATCTCTTCATCCATAAAATGATCATAATTTGAACGATATAGAACAGGAATCGCGCCAGAAGTTTCTTGTTCGTCATCGTTCTAGTCTATAATTGTTAATAAACATATCAAAGTTTCTATGGTACAACGATGCTTCTGGCACTGCGAATAAATTAACGGTCTGTTTGAAATTGTCCTCTCACTGCGAAAATAACGCAAATAATCTTTGCGATTCCGCGACGCATATTCAAATCGCAGATGGGAATTATATGTACGAATCATAACACGTGTTTTGAGTAAAATCGCCTGGCATTACGATAAAGCGCGTCTGCCCGACGGCCACGATTAACTTGACGTCTTCTAAGGACTCGCTTTTTGCACGATAGGAAGCGTGTAGCGTCGGCGGCGTAAACGCGCCTTACCGTTGAAAGACGTTGCGCGTGCGGCGCGAATGCTCGTTACGTTTAATGAGAACGCGAGAGTAACGCGAGTAATAAACTCGTTGTGAACTCGTGTCTGCGAGAAGACGTGGTCTAACGAGATGTAGATGTATCGGAGGGGAGTAAAACGTGGCGCGTTGCTCCATGGAGCGACGGAGCGTTCGCCAGATCCGTTCGCTCCTCCGTTTTAGGGGATGACGCGACGCGAGATCTTTGGCGCGACGCCTCCCGCGATCGCCCCGAAATATAATAGCATGTCATTAGATTCTAATGTGTTTGCAGGCTCTCTCTCTCTCTCTCTCTCGCATCGTCCATTCGTTGACAACGCAGCTTACGAACCCGATACAACCTAATTACCGCGTGTGCGCGCCGGTCTCTCGGCTGCGTCTAACCTGTTATTTTCACCCGATAGTATAGGCTAATGTAATTATATATCCATCCCGCTTTTGATGCGGCTTTAATCCGGTTCGCTCTCCGCCAGCATAACACCCCTCTGCCGTTTCCTTTTCCTCTTTTCCTCTTCCTCTTTTTTTCTCTCTCTCGCTCGTTCGCTCGCTCGCTCGCTCTCGCGGTATTATCAAAACGAAACAACGAGTTTCCGATCGTTCCGCGTTTAATCGCTGCATCGTGTTTCGACGGTTTCATTGGAGCCAAGTGTTTTTTTTTAAACATGGAATCTCAAAAATGGTTGAGGCAATCAATTTTCCACGGAACGTAATATACATACAGCGTAAAAGGGTAACGTTTGCTCACGTCGAATCGATGAACGAAATTAAATAACGAATTAATGATTACACGGAGATATTATTTTTCATGCGGAAACCTCGCGTATCAAAATGTTATTTGATGCAAGATTTGCATAAATTATGTTTAAAAATCATGTTATAAATAATAATAATAATGTACAGAATATTTCGCAATATTTTATTTTTTTCTTTATTCTATCAGTAAACTATTTAAGTTTGATAAGATGTTTATGTTTCTACATTTCTTATTTCTTCGTCGAATTTGTATCATCTTCTCTAAACTTAAGGATTAAATATTATACATAATTTTACGAGTTTCACGTTACATCGATAAATTCACTGAATTTTATCTGTCTGTCGTTTGAACGAATCATGACATTTACTGGTATTCGTCAGTGTGAAAGAATTATAATACTGGCTAACTATAATCCCATTATCGTTAGATTGACATGAATTTCTACAAATAGACGGTACATGAGAGAAACCATAAACGCATTAATACAGGAAGTAGCGCATCGTTCGAGCCAACGAGGTAAGAGATATTTTATCGACAGTGAAAAGCGATATATCCGTGCCATTCAAGCGGTAATTTACAGCAACGATTCCCGTTTCTGGATATCGATTACAAGCTGACCCGTTTTAATTCAGTTTCGCCTTTCAACCGAAAGAGCCCCGCGAGAGTCGATACTTTGCAATCGGTGCCATAATCATAGTTCCAGAAGGCTACATTTTCGATGTAACCTATACTTATACAAGTCATTCCAACGAGGAAGGACCAGCATTTGAGAGCTGATTACGACACGGTTGCTCCGAAGTGCCCGCTGAAATTCCCCTAATACCGTGAAATTTTACGCTGATTAGACGAGACCAAAACACAGGTTACATGGGGACAATTGCCGACACTACGTCTTAATGAGACAGAACGATCACAAATCTTCGGCTAACGAGACATCTGATCGAGCGGAGCACCTGAAGAAATTTTTCGACGAAAGGTGCCGTCGACAGGTGTCAACAGCTCGCAACAGCGCTATTAATTTTTCAGATTATCAGTTACGTATACAAAGTTACAACTGCGAGCAGCATCTCACAGTCTCATCTAAAGAAATTAAAATAAAAAAGCGCTTTATCCCATTTCTCAGTATTTGAAAAATGCATACATAAGCGGTTTGCTATTATTTACAAGGTTTTAATTGAATTGATTAATATTTATCTATCAGTTTGAGGGTAAATGTATAATGTATGTTCTATGTTTATCTATTATAAAATCATTTATCACTCTCTCTATATATTATATGCATATAATGGGCGCTATCTATCTTCTTTTCAAAATTTTTGTCTAAACTTACGTCACGTTTGACAGTGAGTAATTGCAGCGAGCACATTAATAATGCAATCTAAAAACAAAACCGCTTAAGAGAAAGGTGGGAGATGAAATATGTAAAGACAGAAACGTGCGCTAAAAATTTGTATTGTACTATGTTTCATAATTTATAATATTACAAATGCTCATACATCTCTCCGTGAAAATTAAGACGTAGATATCTGCGAGGAATGTTCCACGAGGTTATCGTGCTAAATAGCTGCGTGGAAATTTGTCGTTTTGAAACGCGTATCCGGCAGCTTTTTACTATGTTCAATAATGCCCGAGTGACTATCGCGCATATTATCTCTCGCGTACGATATAAATTTTATCTTACCTCGAGCGCACACGTTAATTTCATTAATGTCTTGTTACGACGAGGAGCAAGGAAGTGAATTATCTGGAATCCGGTTAAACCGAGTGCCTTTAGAAAGGCATAGAGAATGAAGTTTGGCGGCTGGCGGAAGTAGAAAAATTAAGGCAAAATATGGTCGGTATGCTTTTTTTCTCGAAACAATAACTTTAAACTAATCTGAATTAGCGCTGTCGTTAACTAATATTCTGATTTTTGTAATATTCATTTTTTGTCTTTTTATTTTTATACGTCATCCAGTTTATATCTGTACAAAGGCATAATTATTAAACAAAAGTAAAATAACTTGGCGAAATTGAAAGCGATGTTGCAGTGTAAAGAATGTATAATTTAAGTTATGTAATCTTTGAGAATGTATTATCAATTATCTGAATGTGCCTTAGACAAGAAACTGACAACTGTCTACTTTAAGAAATAAGCCTTCTTTAAGCCCTCTTTACATGGGTATTAGAACATAACAGACCCATTCTATTCTTTATACGGATTTCTTTTTCTCCTTTTGATCCTCACAAAATTTACATCAAAGGGTTCTGGATTCTCTTCTTGTAATCCCGATCTCGAGAAGGATGGTCTCAAGATACTTTTTGATGCGTGATCTGTAAAGAGAATTCCGACAAAGATATTTCAACCCGATCAGTAATTAGATAGAATGTGCAATAACGTTAACGACGTCTGGATACGGTTATATTCCTCGAAATCTAATGACGAGAATACATCACGGGAAATCCAAGCTCGAAGATCTAAGGATGCAATTGCGCCTGTCCGATATCTCGCCTTTAATCCACGGCGAAGTCGTTTTCGTCTAGATACTCGGGAGGAAGGTCTATTAGATCAGTCCGGCGCATTTTTCTTCACCTCGTATCTAGCATCTCGGTGCCTGCGCGACTGCGCCGTAGAAGGTGAAGCGGACGATAGGTCACCGTCGTGCGCAGGAAGACGCGCTTGGTGAAAGTGTTTCCCTCGTCCAGAAAAATATTGCGGACTGCGGAAGAACCGCCGCGGGATAACGCCGCGTAGAAAATCGCGGTTTCTTTTAAAAATTATCCTCCGCGGAATTTGCGCGACGACGATGCACAATAGGTTGGATGGAGCGTATCCATCTACTTTCACGGGGACTGTCCAAGAAGGTGCGTCCCCGGGCGGGTCGACGCTTAATAACGATTCCTTTGTTGCGACGGAACTGCCATTACGGACGCGACTACCACTACTACTTAAGCCAACACCATCCACTACTACCGGCGCAACCGCCGCCGCCGTCGTCGTTGTCGTCGTCGTCGTCGTCATCACTATCACCACCGCCATACCGCAGCCACCATCACCAACGGATAATGAGAAGGTGGCCCGAGGGAGCCACCACGAGCAAGTGGAGGCGGGAAGTTGCGGCGCGGTCGCTCTTCCAACAACGCACCAGAAACACACCGACTGGCTGGCTGGCTGTTACTCCTCACACAAAATCGTAGGAGAGTCTACAGTATACAAGGCGCGGACAACGTACACCATAAACACAGTACATGCCGCCGCCGCAGCAGCCGCTGAAGAATCGAGAGAGGGTTAAGCTCGCGAGGTGAGCATCTGCCGACGCAGTATTTTACCCGGTGTAAACGGGCAGCGACCGCCCGACCACGAAACCGCCTTGCATCCCCGATATATATCTGATTGGCGAGATTTAACGAGAAGACCCGCGGCCCGGATAAGATTCATGGAGGAGATCTGAGCGCGCAAGAGAGATGGAGCACCTTCACGCCGTGAATAACGAGCAACGTGAGCAGGGCGTGGCTCTTCCGATCCTTGCGGACCCCGAAGACCTTTTTGGTAGTCTACGCTGGACGACGAATTTAGACGCTATTTCGTCTGAATTTGATTAACATAAATCATAAATCGCGCAATAATAAGGAAATTTAATTTTGTTTATAATTTTTGAGAGATCTCAAAATATTATAATTGATTATTTCAATTGTGATTATTCGTATCTCAATTAAGAACGACTTGAAAAGAATAAGGATGATTTTATATAAAATCGCGTAAGGTATAAAGAAGTTAAGATTATTATGCATATATTTACACACGTGTTTACACGTATTAATTTTGCAAATTCTCATAAAACGGGATTGTTATTCGTCTAGGTCAGAAACAGCGCCTGAATATTTATGGTAGCTTCATGATTTGAGAAGGGTAACGTAGTACGAGATGCCGTGAAATTTCATATTGCCGATGAGATAGTTTCCTATGAAATTGCTTGAATGGTCCCGTCGAGGCCCGCTTCGTAATTTCAGGGCGCGCAGCATAATAAGTCGTGCCGGAGCGTGTTACGTTTTGCTTGGAATAATGAGAACCGGGGTTGTTAAGCAAATGTTAAAAAGCACGCAGTCAAATCATAATACTTCCGACATGAATATTAAAAACAACATCGTTGTACAGCTTAAACAGTTACATTGTATAATTTCAACTAAAATGTACAAGTAAGATAGTCTCTTAAAATAAGTGCAAAATCTCAAATGTGCGATACATAAATGGCTGGCAATGGAGTTCATTAAACGAGCTGTAGAATTTTAAAAGAAACATTATCAAGCGCAAAATAAACGTCGTTGTAAGAACCGTGTTAGCTAAGTATCCATGAATCTGGAGTACGAAACAAATTTACCGTTTCCTCCAGATTTATTGACCTTCGCTAGCCCATTCCACTTTATCTTATAAACCTTATTTAGGATTAATGACGCGGGAACGAGCCGCCGCGAAGATCGATAGCGCCCAACACTTCGTTACAGCCTCGTATTTCTTCGGCTGACAAACAATTTCTTTTTCTCGGTGAATCATTTTCGATATCTGTATAAAACACTGTACATAAGATTGTACATAAGACTGTACATAAGAATTTGTTGTACTTTGTTCAAACTACTGATAGAATTAGTGATATATAATTGTTTGTAATCTCAAAATGTATTGTTTATTGTCTAAATGGACGAGCGGGAATGCGGAGGGCGCGCAATGCGGGGGATGATGATTATCGATCGAAGAAATCACGAGCCCTTTGACTCTTCGGAATGCTATCGCGGGAAACAAAGTCTCTGCAGAAACTTTAATTCATTCCTCGCTTGCGATAGACAGAGCCGTGTCTCTCTGCGGGATGCCAAAGATTTCTGATGGTGGAGATACGGAATATTAAAAACGTTTGTCTCGTGTGTACTCGCCTCTATATATAACATTGTTCGTGTACGGCTTATAAGATGAAAACTTGAGATTAATCCGCTGAAGTCACATAAGTTATTGCTAAAATTTATTCTAATATAGTATGTTTAAATTTAAACTAATAAATGTAATAATCGCAGTTAACAGTTACAGTAATCCTTTTCTTATGTACAATTATTAGCGACTTGGAAACAGTGAAATAACTTTGACGTTAAGCCGAAGCCAACAATTTGTAACCGATACTTTTCCATGGGCTTCAATATGCATGATCTCTATAAGTAGTATTTCCATCAGATTAACATATGTTTTAATCCTGGTGTTTTTCTAGTAAAAATTGCAAGACGTTATATATAGATATATAAATATTTTTTTAACTTTATCAACTAAAAATTCATATATTTTTGTAATGTACATTAAGATTTTCAAATATTAAATAACGGATATGTAAATTTTCCTCTTAGCAAAAGCATTCTTTAAATATTATAAATATAATCAACAAGCAGTATATTAAATGTCCAACATATTATTATCAAACTTTTTTAGTATATGAAAACACAATTGAAGTCTATAAAAAGTGAGAAAATTGTTCACAGATAATTGTCTTTTGCGGATTTCAGTATTTCAATGCTGCAACAATTTTAAACAAAAACGAGTCAAAAACGAATTACATACTCACCAATTGGCGACATGTTAACGATGAATTGCATAAAATAATTTAATAATTTGTTACGAGCTAATAAACGGTTTGAAATTACAAAAATTTGACAAGTTAGTATTGAAAATATTGAAACAATCATTAATAAAAACTAAAAGACATCAAAGCGAATTCTCGAACTCCACAAAAAATAAAAAATTTTACGTATACAAATAGCTATACAACTTTTGAGACTTTATTGAAAAGAGAAATGTATGTTTTTAAAATATATTATAACTACGGATGAAACTTGAATTTATTATTTCGAAGACATAACAAAGAAATGACATCACTTTGCAAAATCAAATGTATAACTTACAATTGAATACATAGTCAAAAATTTTCTTTGAAAACGATATAAAAATTTTTTCGTATTTAAAAAAATGTTTGCCATTTCAAAGTGAATATGTAGAATAATGTATGTTATTTTAAGATAAAATATTTTGTATCATCAGAACAATCAATCTGGTTGATATTTGAACGCCTTAGTATATTTTACCGTTTTAGGAAATGACTGAGTTCTTAAAGATACTAAATGTCGTCGCTCTCTTAGGAAACGTAGACGTCTCTCGTCCTTAACAAATACCAGACCATCTTAATGAGTTCACAGTTTTCCTCGTATATTCCCCACTTGCTCCTCTTGCTCTTGCGCTTTCATCATTCGAAGAGCGAAGAATCCACTTCGCATCGCGCAGTACCTGCATCGTCATCATCGTCAGTCGCGATAATGAGGACATCGTGTGCCGTTAACAAGACGCCGTCACATCTCGCTGTTCTCCACCCTTCATACCCTCTCTCCTGCGACGCAGGAATGTCATAACGCGGCAAGCTTACGAATGTGCTTAGCTGACGCCGCATTCTTGCTGGCGCGAGGCGTCAGAATCGTGCGCGTCGTTTTGCGACAGCGAGCTCCTTCTTCGCAGTCGACAGCTTACAACGACCTTAAGAAAACGTACCGGAAAGGCGACGCGAACTGCACAAGACAGTGCGAACTATTTTTCGAAACTGTGACCGCAATTCGTGAGCGCAATTCGTAAGGACGGCTCGTTAAGTTGTCGCAAAAGATCAAGAAAACTCGCGTCAAAGTACAGTTGAGAAATTATAAAAACGTTTGTCAGAAGCTTTCAACCGTTTTTTTTAATTCAAATTTATTAATTTATCCTTTTAAGATATCTCCTCAATCAAGCATCCGCAATAACTCAACGTTCAACCGGTTAGAATATGATGTCGAGATAAATGAAAAAAGTCGAAGCGACAGAATAGTAGTGCAAAATCAGCCCTTTAAATCATGTTTGTTCTTCTTCTTCTGAAAACGTTTTATCGTATATAGAAAATACAATGTGATCTCTCACTCTCTGTATTAACCGATCACATATTTTTCTAAATATGTATTTCCATTAACATATATATCCCCGATTACAAATATTTAACAAAGGTGCCATCACGAGGCAAACGAATGGCAGCTGTAATATCAAACGGTCTCATAACTGGCGGCATCGTATTAACATATTAATACGCATACGCGTGCAACGCATCAGTATGCATGTAAGCCGATGTTCGCCGGGGCTTCGTCGTCCGGCTTAAACGGAGGGTGATCCCGAGGGCACTATGGGCAGACGATTGCGGAGGGGGAGAAAGAGGAGAGGAGAGAAGAAGAGAGTATCGTAATACTCGTGAGCCCCGGGACACATTAAGAGGATCATATCGTTCGCGTTCAAGATACGCAAGACATTTCGGTTTGATCCGAAACGCGATGAGCCCCGTGACGTATCCATGAGACCAGACGCGCTTACAGGTCAGATTAGAGGGTATAGTCTCACACGTACGTCCAGACAGGCAGCTCGTCACTTTTAATGCGATAAAGGTGTTCATGCCCTTCGGGTATATTACCCCGTTGAACTCTGTCCGAGTGAAGATGAACGTTACATGTAACTCTTTTTCCTTTGAGCCTCTCGAGACCGTTTTCATTTAACAATAAGTCATAAAGTCGACTAAAAAGTGATATCGCCGCTCGAGAGCGTTCACTAACGAATACGATATATTTTCTGACGTTATTATATTTCCTTTGTCTTACGTCAGCTTCAAGGAAGATTTTAACGTGTTACACGTTGATAATTTATTCCATTAATCTTTTAAAAGGATGAAGATAGAAGAGCGCAATTTGTGGCGTGTAATAACATTAGAAAAAGTATGTGTCAGGTTCTCAATAATGTTCTCAATTATGTTAAAATTAAATTTTCCTACTATGTCAGCAAAAGATAATAATAATATAATAATCACGGTTCAAATGGTTTTGATTAAAGATAAATATTTGTAGGGAGATTCATATTTAAAGGTATTGACTTAATAATTGATATATCTTGCGTCATAAAGAATCCAAATATAAAAATGTTAAATGTAAAAGCTATTTTTTACTAACACGTATAAACTGTATCAAATTGATATTGCTGTGACTCACTGACATTTGCATCACTCATGAATATGCAATGGAATATTATCCAATCATTAATTAATCTAAATTGATAAATTACCTCATAGTTTCACTTTTTGAAATATATTTCAGTATTTTAAAGTATAGGATATAGGAAAACTGTAATAACAAGTAATATACTTGTAATAAGTATAATAATTATTAAAACCGATTATATTGTATATATTTTTATTTTAGTTGTAATTTATAATTCACCTTTTCGATGCATGTACATATTGTGCGTTATATAAAGAATATTAAAGAATATGAGAAAGTTAAGAACACAATTTTTCAGATTTTATTCAGAAATATTTGACCAGCATTTGTTAGGTGCAATCTGATATTAACATGTTTATATATATATATATATATTGCATTATTTATCGCTGGGCGGATATTTGTCAGATATAGTAAAACAAAATGCGATGCAAACAAATTTATATATGATTTTATGATATATTTAAATATATCATAAAATCATATATAAATTTGTTTGCATCGCATTTTGTTTTACTATATCTGACAAATTGTTATAAGTATTTGTAACAGTCCAACGCTTTCTTTAGCCGGTACGAGCGGTAGTACTAGAGCTAGAGCTACTACTAGTAGTACCGGTGGTAGTAGTAGAGGGAGTCGTACTAGTAGTAGTTGTTGTCGTTGTACAGCAACTTGTGTCGTAATAACAGCAACAGCTTGGGAAAAAGTGGCTTAATAATGGACAATTTTGCAAAAGATATTCGAAAAATCCTGGCGTAGAATTCTGTAAAAATATATACACAACAGATACAAGCAATATAGATTGGAATATAATACTAAATATTTAAGAGAGAGACAGAAAGAAAGGGAGAGACACACACACACACACACACACACACAATTTAATCAAATTTAGAATAATTTATGAGTTTGCCTATAATAGAAAATTAAAGATCTAGTTTCCACATCAATACTTACAGTCTCTTTGATCGTGGCGTAAGCTACGACAACGAGTAGATACAGCAATACCGCACGCATGTTTAGCTTTGCTTACACTCGGCTTGACTACTGATATTTTGCTACAGAACTATGGTGCCAGAGCATTTTTATACCGAGTTTATGAATATTAACCTATTTTTCATCATTGATATCAGACAATGCTATTGTAACGCTATTGTATTACCACTTGTCTCACAGTTATACTTTGTGACAATTAGGTATTGACAATTCTATGAAAGGTCAAGTTATTCTGCAGTCTTTCAAGTGTGCGGCGTCGATGACAAAATTGTTCTCGCATTCGTAAAGATATTAAAGTAACACATATGCGCACGTAAATGTATAAATTACAAGCCAAACAGACACAAAACACGCGTCCTTCACCTATAAATTTACAGACGTTCTTTATTTCAACAACCGTTTCAGACTGTTGTATTAAAATGAATAGCTAATGTATATTAGAATGAATAATATTTTAAGTTAATATTATTTATCGGAATATCTCATTTTCTTTTATACAAACAGTCAATGTTTAAGTTCTTTAATCATTGAGAGAAATATGTCTTTAATATAAAAGGAAGTACTGATAAGTCATTTTATAAAATTCATCGTTATATCCTTTAATGTTACATTTTGTTGGATTATGTACGTTTGATTAATATGAATTTTGCGCTCTCATTAATGATATTGAATTATGACGTTAAAGAGAACGGAAAAGTGAGGAGAAAATAATCATCGATTCATACATTCGTATAAGCGATACTTTGTTGTGCGCACGGATAATGTTTCTCTATGACATAACGGATTTAAATGTCAGAGCTATAATAAATCGCATTTAATTACAGAGTGTATCATGAAAACTTCTCGATAACTCGACTACTGCATACAAATTACTGACGTCTTTTTTTTCCTCACAAATCAAACGGAAGAAAGAGATCCTCGGTCATCCATCATCGTTAGCATTTCATTCAGTGACAGTCGGTCGACCGACTGCTGCCATTGACTATAAAAGCTGTGTAAACTTGCCGAACAAACAAACGTTTTATGGTTGTTCAATAGCGCCATCGTCTCCGTAATGTCATGACGCATACGTTTCCCAGCGCGTAAGATAAAGCGCATATATTTTATGGGGCAACGGCTGCATTTTTCATTCTTTAAAGAAAAATCGATATTGGCGGTCTTCATCAGGATAGCTCTCCCTGGTGTGCTCTTTCTCTTTTTTCTTTCTAATATAATCCAATATTCTTTCATCGGAAAAGTTCCAGACCAGCTCTAGTTGTAGCCTCTACATATATTCATGGGAACGTCTCTTCATGATCCCAAGAACACGGGATAATATATTATTTAATCACGATAATATATCCATTAGAGTGAATCACATATCGTTTTGATAAATAAAATTTCTTCAAAATTTAAATAAATCAGATAAATGTTTCTTTCTAGAATCTAAAATCGAAATGTAAAACTAAGGATTCAGCACAAGCGTGTCCTAAGACTTTTTTTTTTATATTTGAATAGTTTCTTTCCACACATTCGTAAAGAAAATTTACTGCGTGACCGTCAATTTCAGCTTCGCGTATCGGCTCGCTTATCAAAGTAGGTAGCGCTCCGTAGCATCGGAAATAGATAGAAAATGGTCGGCCAATATTTACTACGACGCTTTGACTGCCGTTCCAGTCGTGCCAGCGGCATTTCGCGAATCGATTCGTCTCGATCGGGACTCCCGTGGAGGAGAATTTCACCGGAAGCGATGTACAATCGTCGCGACGCCGGCGGGTCGTGTGCCGCGTGGGAGGGAACGGAGATGGAGAGGCATCGCGGAGCGACGGTGGATGGAGAAGCGGTAGACGTTCGCGACGACATGGAAGGTGAATTTGGGCGCGGGAGAGATCACGAGCGGTAGTGAAAAATGAAGGTACGAAACGGGGAATCGCACGGGGGGAAGCTTGACGCATTGCGGCGGGGAAATATGGGTCGTCCCGATTATGTCGGGACGAGCACCGCGCCGGAATCTGACAGTGGCAGAGTGACGCCGCAAAACCTCATACATCTCGTGTATAACTAATGTCCGCATATATCACCTCTTCGTCTCCTGTGTGTATTTCCTTTTTTTTTTTATCTCGCGGAGCAATGCATGCCACGCGTGCGCAAAAGCTCGCTCCTTCTCGTGCGTTCGAGCGCGATGGAACCTGTCCGTCTCATTTAAATGCAACGCGGAAAAACGTGTGCGCCGTGCGCTCCAGCACGCTTCGGGCGGTATAGACTTCATGGAAGATAGCGCGCGAGATGATGCATTACTTTCTAACCCGCTTCGCTTCCTCGATCGCACGCTCCGTGTCATTGTTCGAAAATTCGTTTCCTTTTATCAAATTAGTAATATTTTTGGATATTTACTCGAAAAAAATGATTTTTTTAAAAACTTGTGTCGATACTTGTATGAAAAATAATTAGTTAAAAACTATAGTAACTTCTCCATGAACTTCTTCCATGTTATTTTTCATTATTTATCATGTAATGAGAAAAAGTAGATGTAAGAATATAAGTAAATTATACTATGACACAATTTTCTACATTTTGTTAAATATTTGCATTTGTTCAGGAAAGAACGAAAAAGAAAAAGAGGGAGAGAGAGAGAGAGAGAGAGAGAGAAAATTACAATCTGTTGAAACTTTATTGCTTCTTCTTTTAATACTTTTTATTGATAATAATGAATGTCCATCTAATTCTACTCTTCAATTTATTCTTGCAAATTGATAGACAAATTTAAAAATTAAAATTACACTTTGATCTTTAAATGATTTAATATAATAAATCACATGGGTCAATTGAAATAAATACAACACTTTGGCTTCGTACCAGCTTGACGTCTTTTCATAGTAGGTGGTCCGAACAGTGGACGAAAATTAAGGAACGTTAAAAGGGCATTGTGCTCGTTAGCACGGTCAACCTGCTTCAACCTGCAGCCGGCAGTTAATTGGTGTTTGGCCGGTGAGGAATACCGGTCTTTGATGAGTCTGTCTCGAGTAGCGGCAGTCTGAGGGTTGTTTACACTGTGGACAAAATCAGCAAAGCCTGAAATATCTGGACAATATGAAGTGGCAACGACAGCGGCTGGAGTATCTTAGAGCCTTCGCGGTCCGATCCCATTTTAAGATTTTCAAGCGCCGCGCTAATCGACCACCGCGTTCGTCATCATTGTTCCATCGCGCTCGAGAGACCCTTTGCGTCCTTTAATCGGTGCAAGACGTCGTGCATCCAGATGTCTTACGTTTCAAGCATCTACCGATTTTTTTTTCATCCTTTCATGCCTCTTCCTCTGTCACCCTTTTCTAGATACGAAGACGTATCCATTTTTACCGGTGCTCGAAGCTTTGCGTTTTCTCGAGTGGATTCCCCGCTTCCCCCATCTCAACCTGCCATATTCCTCTAGCAGGTATGCGCGCGAGCATTCACCCCGACACGAATGCAGGTATGTGCGCTGGGCCGAATAAGCCCAGAAGAGGCGCGAGGATGATGGCAACTCGTGCGTCTCCAAGCTTCGTCGTCGTCGTCGTCGTCGTCATTGTCGTTGTTGTCGTCACGAGACTGCTGCGGCAACTACTTCCGTCTATGCGCTTCTCGTTTCTACGAACGTTTCGTCACGCTTGTCACATGCTTACCGCACGAAAGACACCGCGGTCTGGTAAAAATATTGTGATGGTCGGTGGCGTCGTTATTGTCCACCGCCTGTGTTCGCCACTACCCATCGGGCGACGAACGAAGCGGAAACGTATGCGGTTTGCACCGAAAAGAAAGCATGATATATGATATACGTGATATAGCGTTACGTTAAAAAATTTTGTTGTTAAATAAGATACATTGTGTAAAAATATAACATATAAAATAGAAGTTATAAAATACTTGTTATGCATAAGACTGTTTGTTGCTCGACTGTTTCACGATAAGCACGTCACGCTGATAATTATTGCAACGTCAGTAGATCGACCTACATAGGCGCATTATAACTGATAAAGACGCTCATGCAGTATTTAAATACAGATTGCTCCATTTGTAACTCGAGGTTTATTGAGATAAATAAATCTTTAAATATGAAATACACATCAGCTTAATTTTATCTATCAGTTAAAAATAATGTATCTTAGTGCGGAAATATCTCAAGTATATACGTAACAGTAACAAATAATATTTATTGATGTTTTGCTATTCGTGTTAAATAAATTATTAAATATATAAATTATTCATTATATGTATCTGCGATGGTTATACGCTAATGTATGAATTAAATATGCATGCACTAAAGTCTCGAGTACGCAGTTTACATAACAATTGTACGACAGATAAATCTTTGAAACTTGGAAAGATATTTGAATACTATTTTATATCTTTAATATTATTTTATATCTTTATTATTTTACATTTGTATCTGCACATTCTTTCTCTCTTTCTCTCTCTCTCTCGCTCTCTCTCTCTTCTCTCTCTGTAACTATATATTATTATGAGCTATAATTATTTATTAAGCATAAATTTATAACTTGTATTCGTCACAACAACATGTTTATGACTTTATTGTAATTTACTATAATTTATTATATTTATATGCATGTTGCTTATATAAAATATTTTTTCAGTATTTTCGATTTCTGTGCAGTCTGCATTTCTGTTAATTTTTGTATTATTACGTTATATTTATGTCTTTTACTATCCATCTTTATGTTCATTTTTCTGTTTTTATTTTTATTTTTATTTTCATCAGTTTTTATTATTTTATTTTATGAATTTGAATCTCAATGTTCTTTATTCTGTTTCTTTTTAATTATGTATTGTAATTACTAATTATGTATTGTTTCTCTCTTTCTCTCTCTCTCTCTCTTCAATGCTTGAGAGAAATTCTAGAAATCCTCTAGAATAGAGATCTAATTTTCTTAATAAATGATATTTATCCATCTCTCTTTCTTAAATTCTATGACATAAGAATATTTGCTTTGTATGAGTAAGTGATTCACTTGGCAGACTATCTTTTACAAATATAACACAGGTACAATAAATGCATTATTCTTGATATTCATGACAAGAAATTACATATTTCCAAGATATCCGGTGTGGATTGTTGCATAAATTTTACATTTGCTATGTAAAAAGTTGAAATAAATGTTAATAATCTGTACAACAACGTTTATTTTTTAACGACATACGATACGCAGAAAGATAGTGGCAATATTATTATATGTATAATCTACCTAGCTTATCTCAAATTGGTCGGAAAAGGATAACACGCATGCTGAATATAATTTGGTGGGCGTTACTATACGTTGAATGCACAGATATTCAAGACTGCAGTTGTGATCGGCGGGGAGTCCCAAGCTGCGCTGCGGAACGTTTCTCATCTGTTTGGACATGGGCTCACCAGGGAGACCCCATTATCTTCAGCCCATAAACATTAAGCGTCTCGTCGACGAATGTCCGTAAAGAATTCTATCGTGTGCCACCGTATCGCGGCGAGAAGAGAGACTTAAATTTCTGCATGTGTGTTGGCACAGCCTACCGAGATAATGATTGGGACATTCACATCGGATATCGTGCGAACGAGACCTTGTCGTCGACGGAGACGAAACTGTCGTTTGTGTCGTGCTTGTGTAATCAATGCAGGTACGCTTGGTTTTAATTATAGCCGGAGAAACGCAGCGTGAATAATTATCGCAAAGACCGGTTTTAGAGAATGATCTCGTCGACCACGACTGCTACCTCGTCCGTTTTCAAGAAACCGTTTGTAAAAAGGAATGTGTGACCTTGAGATAAAAACGATTATATTGAATGATAAAAATTAAATGAGAAAGTGCAAACGTTGTATTAAATCTTTTTTGCTATGTTATTCTTACTAATCATTCACAGTTGCTGCACAAGACTTATCTATGTTGAATTTTTTTAATGATTGTGTACTTGCATTGAGCAGTTCTAAATCGCATATATATAGAATATTGTAACAGATATAAAAAACCAAAATAATTCTATTTAATGATTCAGCAAATACAAGGCAATGTTGGTTCACATTATGGAACCACCACTTACGTGCAAATTTGCTGAAAGTTAAAACGTAGCCGCTTCCATAGTTTAGTACTCGTGTGACCGCCGTACAATTCGTGTCGTGTTTCGCAACGCCACTCATCCATCGAGTTATATCTAGTTCCGGTGACTGCACACATTTAAACATATTTTCCTAATACATTTGTAAAACTGTAATATATTTGTTATCATCTCTCCTTTCTTGGTGTTAAAAATTTATCGAATTTGCACGTGGAATGAAACTATTTGTATGGAGTGTTTTGAAAATATCTCTTGATATATCCATGGATTCTTTTATTACTTTAAGAAAAAGGGAAGAAAAATTTTAATGTAAGTATTGAAGTAGATTTATGACACTTTTGTTATATAAAAGTAAAATTTTTAAAATTATAGAATATTTAGATGTAGCAAGTAATAATTTTAGAAGATTGTATATCAAGCTATAGACACAATATCAATTTTATAAATCGAAATTTACACATTGATAGCATTAGATGTAAAAAAAAACACGTATTTAGTAATGTTTTTCAACATTTAAAATATCATTAGTTCACACAAAGAATATTGTGTTGTAAAACTTGATGACTCATAAGAAACTTGAGCAAGAACGTTATCTCATTTAACAAATAAATATATTTAGCAAATACTTGATATTAAAATTGAAATCGATATCGAAGACTGAATATTATTTAAATGCAACACTAAAAACAAATTAAACTTGATATATTATTTAAAACAGAAGGAATAATAAAAACACTTGTTTTTATACATCGTTTCAAAATTTGTCTTGCGTGACAACATTGTGATCATCGTGTATAATGGCGAATATACGGGCGATATGTTATCGTTCGGCACAGGAAACAACATATTTATTAGCAGGATTGAGTAAGATAGTATAAAGCCTCGATCCATATTGACTTTACAAGTGAGCGACAGTGCTTCTCGCTCTATGACCCGTAATCTCGTGTCGATAGGAATGCTCAGCGTCGAAATCTAGAAAGATATTTGTGAGGGAGGAATCTGGGTATCGTGTATGGTGTCGTCTCATCGTACGGCGCTATAACTCGACAGTCACCATCGAGCAGTTGAATGTGCGAGCGAAACCGAATTGGTGATTGTATCGATACGGAAACAAACGACGAAAACGGCGATACTGGCGCAACGATTCGAAATGTGATGACATCAATGTCATCGATTCATTAACCGAGGTCACATTGAATATTCAGAACGATGGGTAAGGAAAACCTTTCCTGTCTTATGATTAACATTTATGCTTAATAATTAAAGAAAATTTCATTCATATCTTCTAATTTGCAAAGTGTATAATAGACGTTATAATAAATGTTATAATAACTTTTATATCTAATATAATTTAATTCTTTCATATTTAAATTAATATAAATTTTATGTCTTGTCATCATTCTTCTTGAATTCCTAATATCATTAGCGTAACAGATTTGGTTTAATCATAATTATAAATTTATGTGAAAATAAATTTTTAGTATTATTGATGATACAATTGGAAAAAAAAGTACATGTTCATTATTTTTCTCACTTTTTTCTTCTTACTTTTCTTTCTCTTACTTTCGCTCACTTTCTCTCACTTTCTCTCATATTGCGCATGTAAAGGAAATTGTTTACTACATTCCATTATAGGTTAAACAAACTCTATTTTTAGTATATATCATTTCACATGTCTTTCGTAATATTGACCTTAGAGATACCTGTACGATACTTGTTCGCTATAATGCTGTGCATTGCGAACATGATTATTTACGGTCTGAAAGTGAATATTGCGACGGCTATCATCGGTATGGTGAAGAAAAAGCCAGGTATACCGGATTGGTCGGATGAGTGTCCAGAATTTGATGTTCCTGAAGAGGCCGATATTGATGGTCCATTTGATTGGTCAGCAAGCGAGCAAGGTTTGGTCATTAGCATATACTTCGCTGGATACCTCGTTGGTATGTTTCCATCGGGATATTTGTCAGATCGGTAAGTAACTATGTTCTAATATTTCAAATTTGTTCTTATATATAAAAGCAGTTCCTCGTACATATGATCACCATACTACACAATACACTTATGGGCCGTCAATGCACTGATAATTTTCATGCTTAAAGAATATACAGTCATTTAGTTAAAATAATTTATAATTGTTTATAATATCTTATTTATTCACACATATCTAAATATGTAACAATGAAATGTATCTATGCAGGTTTGACACAAAGTTAGTATTGTTAATCTGCGTGCTGGCAAATGGAGTCTTTACAATATTGGTGCCAGTCGTGGCGAGCGAGTTGTATGTGTTATATACTATAAGATTTCTGACCGGTCTTGTGAGTGCGGCGAATCTTCCTATAGTAAATGTTCTTCTGGGAACATGGGTTGTATACGAGGAGAAAAGCACGTGGGTCGGCATCATATACGCCGGAACGTCGCTCGGCACCGTGATATCTATTCTTACCTCGGGATTGATATTAAATTACGTGGGGTGGGAAGCTATCTTTTACATCCACGGAACGTTACCGTTGATCTGGTGCGTCGTCTTTTATATATTTTTCGCTGGATGTCCGGAAAATCAGAAGTATATAACGGAGCAGGAAAGATCGTTCATCGTGACCTCGTATGGCCATCGCCCGCCTGGCTCCTCAAAGATGAAAGTCCCTTGGAAAAGTATATTTACATCGGTACCATTTTTGGCTCTGATTGCTACGAATTGCTTAGGCAACTTCTGTTGGTACTTCTTGCTTACTCAGTTGCCGCTTTATATGAACAAGATATTACGATATGATATCACATCGGTGAGTGCGTAATGAGGATAATAATATGTATAATTTCTTTTTGTATTATGTTGTAGACATAAATTACTATGTATTTCAAGTTATTAAATCCAAGAGATATTACGAGCAAAATAATATTATGGATAAAATAATACTTTGCATATATTATTTTATTCTGTATAACGTGTATAGCTATGTGAAACAGATTTCAACTCTTTGTGTAAATTTTTCATGAAATACTTTACAGAATGCCGCTATCGTTTGCACGCCATATCTCGTGAATGCCTTTACTAATCCATTAATCGGAAGAGTTTTAGATTGGGGACGGCAAAAGGGATATTGGTCACAGACGGTTGCACGTAAAATTGCAGTGTTCATAAGTATGTATTTGAAATGGAACTCATAATAGTATAGGTTGAGTAATATAGTGTAAGTATATAGTATAAGTGTGAATAGTTTTGTTATTACACAGTTGAGTAATATAGTGTAAGTATATAGTATAAGTGTGAATAGTTTTGTTATTACACAGAAATATAGACAGAGAGAAAACATATAACAGAGAGAAAAAGAGAGAAGATTAAAAATAATTCCATAAATAACAATATTTTTCAGTATTCATAAAAGATCTTAAAAATACTATATTATTTTTAATAATGATTGTATTTTTAATAATTCAGCATATATATTTTCTTTTAATTAATTAGTAAAATAATATAGCAGTTCTTTCTTTCTCTCTTTTATTTTAGCGTCAATCCACAGCGAATGTAATAGCACAACTTAAAGAACTAAACTTGGATTATATAATTTCCATATTAATGAAAAATAAATGAAGCATTGTTTGCAAATTTTCCGCGTGATTTGCAAAGCCGATCGTGATTTCGAATAATGCATTTCGAATAATGCATTTCGAATTACGCGACATTATAATTTCTGTTACTATTTGTAGTAACAATGCGCAATCCATTTCTGTAATATTTATATCAAATTATAGTTGAAACGAATCAGCTATATCATGCATTGTACCAATTTTCATATGCCTTATGTGCATTTAAAAATTTGAATGTATTATGTATTTCGAAAATTTATATGTCATTAAATTAAATACATTCAATTACATAGAAATGAAATTTCTGATATTTATAATATATAATTTGATATATTTAATGCATTTCCCTTTTTTCTAGGTACTGTACCACCTAGCATTTTCCTCGTTGTAATCGCATACATTGGTTGCGATCGTGTGACGTCGACCGTGCTGTTAACTTTGAGCATTGTAGTCTGCGGTGCTATATTTGTTGGTCATCTTTGTAATCAGAACGATCTGGCTCCGAATTATGCAGGAATTCTTATGGGCATTACAAATACTCCGGGCACTATTTCCGCCTTTATTTTGCCACCGATAGTTGGTGCTCTCGTAGCAGATGGAGTGAGTTGAACACTTAATGCATAATTAGACAAAAAAAAGTGTCCGTTAAGAGTAACGTGACATGATCCCCAATTTCTTGAATTTTTAATGAGTTATGCATAAAGAATCCACTTTCTTGAAATTTTATGAAAGGTGAAACGACTTTAACTCGACATAAGAAAGTTAAGCCGATCTGTAACAGAGCCGATTCGCTCTGTTACAGAGACATTGAATCCTAATTGCATAATCAACTGCAAAGTTAATTTTATTTATTGTAACATGAGATCTTTAAAATGAAAATTTTAATATTATATTATTTGCTTATCATAATATCCAACAATTTTAATATATTTTGATATATTAAACTTTATAGCTTTTAAAGTACAATTATAAAAGTAACGTTTTCAAATTGATGCTTTTTACTTCAGTATTAACGTTCATGCACGTTTTCTGACAGCATACAATGGCGCGTTGGAGAATCGCTTTTTGGATTACCATTGTCGCTCAAGTTCTCGCATTCTTGATATTTGTGACTTTTGGATCAGCCAAAATTCAACCGTGGAATTATCCGGAACCGGATGTTGAAAATTGGGACGCTGAAGAAAGACAACCACGACAAGAACAGCGGGACCAAGAAACGAAGACTTAAAACAAGACTACTTTTATATAGTTCTTATTTAAAAAAATCAGAGAAAAGACAAGCATATTTCTTTATAAGAATCTATCAAGAAATGTTAGCTGCATAAATTGAATAAGTGTATAATAATATAATTTATCATAAATCGGGATCAAGGAGTTCGCGATTTTTATATAACATTCCTCATATTCACACTTAAATCAACTCTTTTTTTATATTTCAATATGTCTCATTGTGAACTATTTTTGATAAATCTACTAAATAATTTGTGGATGTAATACTTAATTATATCACTTTATATGTTATATATATGTTATTTAATATATCTGTATGTTGGTAGTATTTTGTAAAATATATTTCTTAAGAAGAAATTTTGTTGATAATATGCGATGTTATCACTCCCCAAGTTTTAGCTGCCAACTATGGGCGACAATTTTGCAAAATGTAGATCGTATAGCATATATATTATATATATATATGAATATGTATATGCAAGAAATTTAATATAATTACATTTACCATTTTTACGATTATTTCTATTTATTTATCTAACTGAATGCTCATTAATTCAATTACGTGAATATTTAATTCGGAAAAATAACAAGAAATTTTAAACAAAATTATGAAAAAATATGTAGGTAATACATGAATCATCTCATATTCCTGCTTGATGATCTCAACGACGTGCCAAAGTTCGCGAAAATCTCAAGGGTGCTTAATACTTTGACATGTCAAGCTTTACGCTGAGATAATTAGAATTGCGAGACCACCCTTAATGACGGGTAACCAATTAGGAGCCTACAAAAATTCTTATCCCAATTAGATTGTCACGTCGCAAGACTGTCAGTCAGCGCGAGACGAATGGAAAGGAAACAAGACAACGCGACAAGGCCGTGCCGACACCAGCAGCGCGGAATATTTACGACGGTTGAAATATTACGTTTGTAATCTATTTTCAGCCTACAGTCGCACGTTTCGACGATACCATGATGGGACGTAACTGCTTTCCTTCGCTAAATCATATTTCCTTTTTCCTTTAAATATTACTGATACCGCGATATCTGTGCATTTCCGAATAAGGGAATATTGAGATCCTTTTTTCTGATAATTTTTTTTTAAAATTTCATTAGGAAAAATCGAAGAGTACAAGATGGATGTTATACGTATGCTCGACGCTCTTTATCTTTTATTTTTGATCTAGAAAATGTATCGGTAGTTACCATGAAAATTAAAAAATTTAGAGATTACTCCCGTTTAAATATTCTCTTTAAATAAAATCTAACATTCTAGCTTTTTTAAAAAAAATTATATATCGCGTTTCAATATATAATATAAGAAAAATAATATGTAATTTTTGTGAAACAATTGTCACAAGTTTTTTTAATGATATTAATAAATTCTTTCGAAGATTAATTGTTTTCATAAAGATTAATTCTTTCGAATTTATTAATACCAAAATTGGTGTTATCTTCCGACGGCGAGGCAAGCGAGAGAATCGTTTGGACTTAATATTCTGGTAAACTTCGTTATGGGGATGGGCCGATATGCGCGAGCGAGAGCTTCTCTTCATCGTGTTTACTAATTCATGAGATGAATAACTTAAGGATAAGCGTTCAACGTATGAATAATGCTTATTCGTCTTCTTAACCCCTTGAGCAGGTGACCCGTTCTTCCTATCGATGTTTATGCGCGGTTCAATAGACCGGTCCATCGTTGCGATCATTATCCGATATGGGAAAACACCTGCCGCTTAATACTGTTGATCGATCCAGATTTTCCTTCAGAATACATTTCGCTCGAAACTTACAATTAATATCTGTCAATAATTACCTAACCGTATGTAGTCTGAATGAAATATCTGCGTTGACTAATTTTAGAAATAGTTTCCTGATAGTATATCTTGCATGTTTCTAGATTTTATTTCAACGTACTTACACGTGTATTCTAGTCTTGTATTATAATCGATTAGGATATTTGCTTAATTAATCTGAATTTTCTCGTATTTATTGCTTTGAATTGCCAAGATTCAAGTATGACTCATATATTCTTTTTATGACAAATGTTTTCTATTTTCCCGGTTTTTAACGTGACTGGTAGCTTCGTTCGGAATCGGTTGTCCGAAAAGTCGACGGACGCGGCAGCTAATTTGCATAGTCCAATATTTTAGGAAGATTAATCGATGCATACAGTAGACGATCCGAGCATAACGGCGACGAGTCAGTGAAAAATTTCCTCCGTTTCCGAGTTATCTGTCAAAATGGCGATTAATCAAGCGGTAATTATAAGTTCCGAGGATCTTTCGTCGGGCCGTCGTCTCGTTTGCTTAGAGAAGCACGTAGTCCGTAGTTGTGGGTCGCTCGACAGAGGCGGTTAATCAATCCTGGAGCTCGTTACAGTCGGGCACTCCGGTACTTGAAGTGGCGTTAACGCATCCGGAGCGCCACTAAAATGTCAGGAATTGTTAATCTACCTCGTCGTGCGCGCGCACACGCACACGCACACACATACGTTCAACGCACGCTTGATAACACATTGCCGAGGAAAAGAGAGAGGAGACGCATCACCCATCCCTCGCGCGGAGAAGGTTGCCGCGAATAAACCCTTACTTTCCAGTTTCTGCCCTCTGACCTCTTCCTCTTCGCGCCACGAACTCGCTCTTCCCGGAGAACCTTGGCAGGGAGACATTCGCCGCCAAGCAGCACCAGACCGCACCGTTATTACTAGCGATAAATCGCCACCTTTAATAAGAGCTCGCGCGACGTACGCCAGACGGAAGTCAGAAACGACGACGACGACGATGGTGGCAACGACGACGACGACTACGACGACGGCGACGAAAGGATGGTAAATTTAAGGGTCGAATAGGACCGATTCTATATACTCTATTCAAACGATATCCGTTCGATTTTACTGAATCTTCGTGACGATGGCCGACTGTGCGCTATTCCTTTATTGCGCGCCACCCTCTGATGGCTCGAACGATTTAATTTTGGACATCTCGCCGCGCGATAAATATTTCGCATATAAAATACCTGCCGGCGTTACGAAAATTTATTACACTTACTGGAAGATAATATCGTAACGCTTATATTTGTTATATATGTATACGTGCTATCAACGTGATATGGAGTTTTCGGTGCTTGATCCGAGGGATATGGTACACTGATGATTTATTGCCGTGCGTTTTGATTGACGTTGTAACAAGATAGTAAACGTATTTCACATGGCGCCGCGTTTTAATCCCTTCCATCCCGATATCGACGTTACGCCATTATACTACATCAAGTTTTTATCTTATAATATCAGCAATTATCACATGTTCAAATATTTTTCAAGATCTTGAGCGGTATACAATTAATCTATTTAACACTTATCCAAATTTGTGTGCCTACAAAGTTTATTGGTAATGTTATGTAAGCTATTATTATACTTCAATTATTTTCTCGTATTATAACTAATCTAAATAAATAATTTAATTAGTCATTTAGTTTAGTTAAGCAAATGCAAATAAAAATTTGTGATATTAATTGCACAAAAATGTGATATGACGATGAAATTAAAGAAGATTAAATATAGTTTCAGCTTTTCTAGTTTTTTCAATTGCAAAACAGTGTATTAAAAATCCGAAAAGCTATGTACTTGCACTTGGCTTAGTTTGCACTCAGATGCGCTTCTGCGGATTCATTACAGGACTATATATAATTATTATTTGAATTTTGTCTTAACAGCATATGTGACTTATATTTTGAAATATGGATGGGCCAATAGTTGCTCTTCGATTGCAACTATTGGGCTATTGATATTATTGGGAACTATTGAGACTACTTGGCGAAAATAAACTCATCTGAAACTTGACATCAGATTCAAGATATCGATTAAAACAATAAGAAAATATATTTTATGAGAAAAGGAATTTAAACTTTTTTAAATAATGTCATTCAACTTGTCGATAGGATGACAAACGCCATTATCGCGATATGAGCAAAGTATTTTTGCAGTTCGCTTTAAACGCGTCGACCGAAAGATTATGACGCTTCTTATTCGGATCTCGGCCCACCTGACGGTCAGTATATCGAGATTCTTTTACGTGAACAGGAAGCGACATTAGCGAAGAAACGGTTGCACGTCTGTGAACGTGAGCTAGGTCGCCCACTGGTAGTTATTGCAGGCGGTTGCCAGCCACGATTCTCGCAGAGAATCAAGACTCTTTTTCCTTAAGGCTTCCTTAAAGTGCAACGATCTGACAGTACAGCGCGAAGGGAAAGGAACGGGGGCGATTCCGCTAAGAAACTCGATACGCCAGGTTGCTAAGGGATGCGGAGGGATAACGCGGATGTGGCGCGGGGTGGTAGTTTGGGAGCCTGTAACTCGGTCACCCCGTTTCCAATTGACCGGCTTTCTCTCTCGCAGCGTAGCCCGCAGTCCGACTGCATTGTATAAACTTCCTGCAGATTTTAGCTGTCACCGCGTTTCATATTTTAAACGGACCGGTAACCGATTAGGGAAAGAGAGGGAGGGAAAGAGAGGATCAGTCGGCGTCGTTCCGGGACGATCGACGTGGGTACGGAAAACGGACCGCGAGCGCGCAAACCCTGTGTATAAATATGTATATTCAAAGTATACACAGGGCCAGCGCGCGGACCTATGTCAAACCGCGTTGCAGCTTCGCGGATTCGTGACGGGGGAGGGGGCTTCAGAAGAGACCGCTTAATCGGCGGTCGTTGCTGCCGCATCGGATTTTGATTAGTGAGACCACGTCACGTTTGTCCGTTCGTTTGTCGACGGATAAAAAAGTGCATACGCCACGGCGCATTAACTCATACACACGTATGCATATGTATATATATTCCCTTGTCAGTTGAGTACATTTAATATTTTCCGCGTTCGCGTGCACAGGCTCTCTCCGCTTTTGCCTTTGGTGATTTTTTAATCTCTGCTAATATATAAGTTCTCTCTCTCTCTATATATATATATACATATATATATATATATGTATATATATTCAAATAAATCATATATTTGTGTTTCCAAATAGATATCCTCTGTAACATATGTCACACTAGAATTTGTCACTCGAGTGCTGTTGCTTAATCAATTGCTACTTTTTACTCTTGTATTGCTTTAGCTACTGGATTAACTTTTTGACGACAAATTCTGAGTATCAAAGTATCCGTATGCTCTTTATGCATAGATTAGTTTTGTGACTTTTAAAACGATATTATACATGCACGTCTGCATATACAGCTGAAAAAAGCTCTTGCGACACATAATCGTATCCTCGCATGAAATTGCTGCGCCCCTCAATCCAAGATAAAGATCTCTATAAAATTTTAAACCGACACCTGTGTCTAACAAATATTCTTTATTACATAAACTTGCAAAAATATTAAAAACGAAATAAAATAAAATTTATATCGAAACGTTAATTATAGTCAGCTGATCGAACGGATTGTAAGATGGTCGCATGAAGACATAAACGTGGACACGGGACGAATAGCTTGTATCTCGTAATTTAATCATATCTTCACACCCCTAGAACGGCAGAGTCGACGCGGAATCCCTTCGCTTTCATGCGGAGGTATAGAGCCGGCAAAGAGCTCGGGGTTATTAGGTGCGTTCATTGTTGTGCGTTCGTACTTTATTGTTGTTTCAATTACGTTTGAGAGAAAAGCTGCACCCTTCCGACTCGCACACTCTCTTCTCTGTGTAGCACCGTTAGTCCCTCTATTACTCTCTCTTTCTCTCTATCTACCCCCTCACATCCGTCCTTTCGACTACCCCCACGGATTGTGCCCTTCTCCGCGCCCAAACTCGCGTCCTCCGTCTCCGACCCCCGAAACGCCGTCGAAAGCCGTCAGCATATTGCGCATGCATAATTTAACGTGTTCAAACAAATAACAAAGTTTTCGCATGCTGATGAGAACGCCACCGCGTCCGGATTTCGACTGCCACCGACTGGCAGTGACATATTTTCATTTGACACGCGGAGAACGGGGCGGGCTTGAACTAGCGGCCGAGGAATTCCGCAAATCTGCGCGGCACGATCGATCTCTTTTTTTTTTTTCACGTTCAAACGCGCCGGGCCATGAATACTCGGAAATAACCCGTGAAAAATAACAGACTGAACAACGAACGACAGGTCGATGCAAGGAATTTTGCATCGAATCGCGTCTCAATCAATAATAATTTACATATGTTCCGCCTAATTCCACGAAGAACATGGATGGACAAACTAGGAGATTCGAGGCGCTAAAAGATTCGTGAATTGTACGTGAGCGTAATTAGAGAGGCCATCGAGTCCGGCCGTCAGAAATGTACTTCCGGTCAAGTGACGCGATAACAGTTTACCGCCCTCGCATGATGGTCGAGATCCCTCTCTTTGTTTTTCATCAGCCGCAAAAAGACGTACGGGAGTGTGTCGTGAAAAAGGTGGCGCGACTTCAGCGAGTATCTCGCGACTTTGCGTGCCGTGCGCGAAAGACAAAACATAGCCAATAATGTGCATGCCAACCTTTGGCGAGATACGACCGTACTTCTTGGATATATTACTTCAAGAAATATCGATGGAAAAAAATGCAGATGGACGCAGATTTTATGTCCGTTTGGAATCACCCGGCGAAACGAAGGATAATTATGCCTTTGAACAGGAACAAATGACGACTGCGGCTGCTACTAATCTTTTCTTTACTGCCTTTATAATCGTCGGGGGTAGCGCCGCGGTTAAAGTGTTCAATTCCCGTACCGCCCGCACGTAACCTGCAATTCGCTTTTATCGCGAGATGTTTTAAAGATAAACACGTAATGCTGTTTTAAAGACCATTGTAAAAGCCCGACGATATAATTGGCGTGGCTCACAAAGCGAACTACATCGCTGCGCAAAATATCTAATTCACTTTACAAATGATGACGGAAAAAATCTTGCCGATCGCTCAACCTCTCGACAGTGGTAGCTTTTCGACTTTTCCTGTAGAGAAGTTTACGGTAAACAGACCTCGTGCCTGTAATTATTTACATTATTCTCGCGATATGATCTCGAGCGCGGCTTATGAACTCATCGCTCGTGACTTCGCTCTATCCCCTTTAATGGTAAAGCGTGTCTCATGTTGCAGGTTCAGTTGACTAAAGCGTTATTAACTTCCAAAGTAAACTCACTCTTTTTCTCGTGGCATACTTTTATACATAGCCGGATCGTTACATAATGCTCGATGAAAAGCTAAGCTCCTACGTACGTATGCAAGTACTACGCGCTGTTCGCCAGTCCGGCTGGCAATTTACCTTTGCATATCGTGGTCTCACCCGAAGTATGAATAATAATGACCCTGGATATGTGAATTACGAGGCGATTATCTACGACGGGCGAGCGGGGTGCAGGCGGAGGAGCTCGCGTTGGTTATTGCACCCTAGCGTATAGCGATGTCGAGAATCGATTCTACGACTCGGCGTAATAACAGTTGTAATACCAGATATACTTTCCTAATTCCAACGCTGCCGTCTATATATGTTTGCAGTTGATAGATAAATAAGTGACAACAGGATTGATATTATAGTCTTTCATTAAATGGCTTCAAGTATTATATGTATGCCTTTGTTTGTTAAAATATGTTAACATAATCTTTTATTAATATTTAAACATGACAATTTAATATATTTAATACATTTAATATATTAAATAATTAACATGTAAACGCAGGATATTGATCAAAATAACATAAAATGAATAATTAAAAGTTGTAATAATTTTAAATTACCAAGATTCAATTAATTTATGTTGATTCCAATTATCAAAAATAAGATAATAATAAATTAAATATGTAAATTAATAATATAAAGAATGTTCTCTTTTTTCTTTCTTAAGCTGCATGTCCATCAGGATATTCGAGATGGAAAGGGGTGCAAAACTTAGTACAAAGCTTCTCCACAAACGGCGCCACCTGACGGAGCAACCCCTTCAGAAGAAATAGCAGAATTTTAAAAGAGTGCGATTTTGATATACGTGTAATTTTTTAAATTAATTAAATAAATTAACGATACGTAATGCATATGTCAACTTACGCAATTTTTTAAACTAAAGCAAGTAGCTTCTGTGACCTTATGACCTTTTCATAATAAGTGGCAGGAACAATTTGAAAAATTTTGCTTCTCATTCTAAAATATCTCATCTGCCAATACATTTGTTTTATTGATTTATTCCTTTTCAATTTCTATGTAATATTTTCATATTTCATAAAACACGATTCTACATTGACAACCTAGATCCCTTGTTGTTGTTTCGGCGAATTTCGCATGCAGATTGACGTAAAGCGTATATGCGCATGGGAAATAACTCGTATGCGGTATGCGCGGGTAAGGAACAATCCATTTTATTGTAAAGATGAGAATATTGTACTATATAATCTGAGATTATTCTAAAGCTATTAACATTATACGCAAAAAAATCAAATTTATTTCATCGGTAATATCACGATTGAGAGTTTCGAGATATAATTTTATCTTTTTGATGTGTTCGAAATACGTAAAGAGTTAGAAATATGTTCTGTCTTGTTGTACTACACATATATATCTGTCGTCCACTGACCGTTTCCATTTGTTTAAGTTTCGTGCTCGCGTTGGACTCGAGAGGGTAGAAAGTTCAGACAAAGGATTCACGAGTAGATATCCTTCCTGTGATTTGTCAAAAACATTCCTCAACCGCGAATCTGTACTGCTTTGCTGTGATAAGTATACGCATACAGTGCGGTATGCCTCTCGCTTCAAACGAGTGCCAGATAGTACGCGGATTGAAAAGAATAGCTTGAAAAAAGAATGCGGAAGTTTGAAATGCAAAAAATGCGTATAATCAGTTTCATAATCCGGGAATAATATTGAGATATCTTACGCACGATATGTGATGCACTTTACAGAAATATTATTTTATTGATAATGTAATTAGTAAATTTTTGTATATATTATTTTGTAACGTATAACTTATAATTTTATATATCATACGGTTTATGTAAAAACATATTTTGACATTGTTATTCATGTTTGACAAATAATTACATGAATAAAAAAATTGATATTTATAAATTTCAATATAAATAAGTGTAAGTTTTACATGTTTATGTAACAATTTCTATGTCAGCTCATAAAAAATTAAACAAATACTTTTAATATTGCCTAATATTTGTTGACAAATATGAATAAATGTTACTGGTAAAATACAATATTTGCTATTTTTTAAAATCTTTTATTATTTGCTTTCTATTAGACATATTATGACCTTATGATAAAAATATTTTTGTGTCAAACTCGTAAAATTGTCTTTTTTCATAGACTGAATCCGGATCTGGTCTCCGGATTTCCGAACTATTTTTTGTTTCTAACATAGTTACAGTTGAGAATACAAAGTTCTTATCCATTCGACAACAGTCTATGTAGGTCGAGCCTGAGAGAATCGTCTTTTAATTAACTACTTTTGAAATTAACGCGACAAGGTTGGAAAAACAAAGCCAGGGAAAACTCAAGGGAAAGCCGTAAATAAGAGCGAAATGAGAAATGAGAATACGTAGAAAACTATTCGTTACTCTTAGTACATCAACTAATGAAAAGATATACTTTCCAGCGTTAATCTTACAAAGAGAAAGAAAGAACTCCGCAGTTAAATAAATACTTGCTGCTTAACAGTTAGTAGTCTTTAATAGATACTTATATTAAATAATTTTAAAAAAAGTTTAAATAATTAGAAAAAAGATTTGTCAATTTATTCTTTTTTTTAAAGAATTATAGTTTTGAGAGACTACGTATCTATATCAATATTTATGTATATAGTAGTGCATAGTATAAAAGTGAAGTTAAATATATCCAATATTTATCCATATATTCATTTTTTAATTTTTTACGTTCCGTAATAGTCGAGTGCATTTTATCATATTGCATCAAAGATTATCATTTACGCTAGATTTAAAAATCAAGTTAATGGTCAGCGCGTTATTTTCACGAGATGAGCTACGCCCCGTTGCGTCTTCTTGCCGAGGGATGGAACGGGAAAGCTTTCCACCCGTTTCGCCATGATTGTAGCAGAATTCTCGGCAAGAAGTAATCTCTTTCTCTTGAGGTACGGTATCTAACACCGAGACGGGATATTTATTTATGGTGATTAATCACGCAAAGCCGGAGACGCGGATCCGAGATGAGTGCCCAGAACTGAAGGAGGCACGAAAACGAGCAAACATTAGAAGCAAGACGATAAGACTGGCTCGCATAATGCCGTGGCAAATGAACGAAACGCGCATTTTCACTCGCTCTCTCTTTCTCTCTCTCTCCCTCTCTCGAAACGTCACCCCCGCGCAGTAATATTTTCTTAGTCGAACAAATCGCGCTCGCTACACTTCCTGATGATTCATCCCCCGAGAGAGAGCTTCATTGCATTCGTTGATCTTTGTTCGCCTCGCTTGACAACCGCGAAGTGCATCCTTCTGTTCATACTCTTTTGTATATCTGTTTAAGTAGAATTATTCACGTCACTATGATATTAAACTAATCGCTAACACCAATTCCCAAACACATATAGTAATCATACGTACGCAGATTTACATTTCTAAATCATTTACATTTTTAAAATTCGCAAAGTATCCGTAACACAATGTCTACCCAGCATTTTTTATGTTTTACCGCATATGCCAAAGTAGTTTCCATTATCCATATTTCCATTAAACATATAATGATAAAATATTGTGTAATATGATAATAAAATAAAACTATATTTTCAGGGATAATGTTTTACACACTTTTTATTTTATTACATTGTTATGTCTAGTTATTTATGCTGTTCGAAATTTTATATATTAAATTGTATTTATTTTTTACGAGCGTTTTAACAAATTTTGATAACGGCGGTCCAGCGACCACAAGAACGTCTGAAAAAAAGTCAAGTATTGATCACGGATAATATACCATACCAGTCATTTGTTAACAGTAAATTTCGGATGCGTTGTTTTATTTTACATAAAACTATTAATTTATTCTACATACATGTAATTACATGAATGATTTTTTAAGAATCGACGGATAGTCAATTTCTGCATCAAGGGAAAGAAGTTTAATCGGAAAGTTCATTTTGAGTTTCACTTGATTTTTGACAGTTAATTAATCGGGACACGAATCAACGAATAAATTGTTATCCACCTAGAAATAAACGCACAGATCGGAATGTCTGCGACTCGAACTAATGAGCAATTAGTAACAGAACCGCTTGCTCTGTACGTAGTACGGGAATGAACGTGGCCGCCACATGCCTCACGCTAAACATTGCCGCCCAGCTGCCTACTGTCAAAGATTTATTGTCTGGCTACATGTGTGTGCTCATTGCAAGAATACGTCCTCGCCAACGCGTATTTTCATAAACTGACGAGATCGTTTCACGATACATTTTACAACGACAATGTAAAACATTAATTCGAACGAAACTTATTGCAACGTAAAATTTTAATCATTATTAAATTTAACTAGTAGTTACAGTGTTACTTTACGACTAACAACATTTGATTGAAGATTTTTTTTCATTTTTATTAGACATAATATAACGCATAGTATCTACTTTTATTCTTCCACTTTTTATATTCTTCTACTTTTTATAGCCTTCCTTTCTTCGTCTTTCTTATTAAGAATTACGTATGTAAAAGTTTATTTAATTGGTTGTATTTAATTAATCCAATGTAAAATTATCAAAAAAAGTTAATTTTTTTTTAATTGGTACATCCTGTTTTTATCATGTAATACAAACACTTTTATGTCTTTAGCGCGAATGTTAACTTTATTTATACAGTCATTTACTGTAAGTGCAACTCGGATAATTAACATATATATTTATTGTCGCGAAGCATGTGTGTCATAAACGAAAATTTTTGCTGAATACGATAAAGCAGCTCGCTATCTTTTCCTAAGGGTAGAGTTAATTAAAAATCCATCTCGTAATATGCTTCCGACTTTTTCAGGAACAAATTTGGCGTTGAGAAATATATTTCGGTAAATTTGGATACGCATAGCTACGAGACGTTACGTAAAATATCCGACTATTCGATTACAACGGGCAAGAATATTCTAAGAGAAATTCGAGCTTGGGCGTTACGGGCTCGAGGATCAGGGAATACGATCACCCGCGCGAAATAATCGTAGATCTCTTGCGCTCGATTTATCGTGAAATTCACAATTTATTTAACCTCGGCCGGCAGATAAAGAGAGCGAGAGAGAGAGAGAGAGAGAGAGAGAGAGAGAGAGAGAGAGAGAGAGAGAGGGAGGGAGGGAGGGGAGAGAGAGAGAGAGAGAGAGAGAGAGAGAGAGAGAGAGAGAGAGAGAGAGAGAGGGAGGAAGGGAGGGGAGAGAGAGAAAGAGAGAGAGGAGGCAACTCTCGGAGTTGAGGAAAATCAGAGATTGTGTAGCAAGGGTTAAGAAAATCGATCGTTCGGCAAACACGCGGACGCGCTGCCGTAGCTGCAGCGTTATCGTGCGGAAGGAATGACGGTAATTGCCGGTTTTGTCTTCCGACGAGGCGACGCTAGACGCCCTTTAGACGTTATGAAGCGACGGCCGCCGCTGCTGTGCCGCCTTTCACATCGGGATTTGACTTCGTCGTCGTCTTCGACGGCATTCGGTTCCGTAATATTAAGGCACAGTCTAGAGACGATGACAAGGACGTGCCACCTCGTGTTCACTGGCGCATGGCACAATTTTACTTGAAGAGCGTCAAGTAATTCTTCATTAAGTACGAACGAATAATTCACGCCGCGAGGCGAGCCGAGGTAGATACGCGTAAAGAGTCAAATGAAAATTGCATCCCTCTGAACAAATAAGTACGCGATCTTAACCAACACCGAAATGAAATAATTTCTCGTTGTAAGTACCTCTGATTTTTGATAAGTTTTAAACATCGCCCGTCATTTTTATATTAAAACTTTAACAATAACAAAAGAAAAAAAAATTTTAATTGAACATTTTTATAATTAAGTATCGTATTAACATTTTAACATTTAATTGTTGATATCAATAGAATATACAGATGGACCAAAGATGCTAATGAAAATTACGGTATGATGCGCATGTCGCGCGAACTCGGGCAGAATGACGTTTAGATTTCGTTGATTAAACGTACAAAGGGATGGAGTCTTCTTGCTCTTCAGGCCATTTACAGGGCGAGGCGGCCGGTGTCCTGCACCTGACGTCGTGAGGGTGGACGAAAAGGGTGGACTAGAGGTGGTACAAGCGTCAGGAAAGAGCCGAACAAGGAGAGGAAGGTCGGGCTAATTGGATGTCGGAGGCGCAATCTTGTGGTCTCCATTTGTCATTCGGTAGCGCGAGAAACGCGTCCCCGTTGCCTAGGTCCACCTCATGCCTTCTCTATCTTTCGCTTTATCTCCATTTTTCCTCGCCCTTTCCACGCCCGGTTTCGCAAGCTCCTCTTTCTCGACACGCTTTGACTTACGTGGAATCTATCTTTGAATTCGGCGGTCGCGCCGCTCCGCACGGACGTTGGCTGGATATTACGAGAATTCTGAAGCACCTTCGAACCTTCCTGGAATGCGATCCACGTATCCCGGAGGTCGCGCCAAAAATCTCACGACTGCCGCCGATTCCCTTCTTGTCGGCGCGCACCTCTAGTACGTACATACGTACGAGCTACCCCGATTGGGATTCAAGAGATACGATCGATTAACAATCGAGAATCTGACGAGAAATTCAATTTAGAAGCAATTAAATTGTTTTTGCATCACAAACATATATAAATAATTTTATATTTTCAGTAAAATATACTGTTAATATTTTTTTCACTTATATGAAAATAATTATTAAATGCCGATTTAAATCGGAATATAATCGAAATAATATGAAATAGGAATTTGAATGTATAATAAATAGACGTACTTTATTGACGGGCACATACGTCAGATTCTTTTTCGTATATCGCGTAGCGACGGTTTGCTCGAATGGTTGCTGGATATTACAAGAATCTAGACATTGCCTTTGACTTCCCCGGCATTTAATACACACATAACTCATCTCACAGCAAAGTCCTATGACTCTCGCCGTTATATGTTCCACGAACTAATTACCGTCGAAATTTACATGAACGAGGAACGAAGCATTAAGGTTGACACAAAGGCCGCGTTGTTGCTTCAACCTTCTCGATTATATAAATGAACGATCCGAACAATGAAAATGTCGCCTAAGACTTTACATTTTTATAAAGAATTTCTATAAATGCTTCAAAAAGAAATTAATGAACAAATATAAGCGAATTGATTATAATTAAACGTTTCAATTTGAGTAAAAATTGCATAAAGTTGTTCATGTCTCTTTACGGTAGATAGAAAAGCGGACTAATGATAATAAGTCCGATAAGAATTGGACTGGAAACATTGTTTCTCTACAAAGTCCCTTTAACTAACTTTCCCCTCGGCATTAATTGCGGCTAGTGTCGTAGGAAATACGCGAAATACGCGACCGCTTTGGGTAACAATCAACGATAATAGTTCCCTTCTCAGTAAAGTTGTTCTTAGTGTCATTAAAATTACTTTATAATGTAAAACAAAATAGACATTTTACTTACACTATAGATGACTTTGTAATCAGGTCGCGCATTAATCGGGAGAACTAGTTGCAAACTCACCTGAAACAAAAAATGCATTTTATTGAATATTTTTAGTCATATATGTATGCAAAAAAGTATTAGTTTTCGAAATCGATACATAAAATCGAAATGGTTCGAATTACATCGAGACAACTGATTTCGAAACCGGTGGTCGAAACCGTTATTCGGTTTGCGATGCCGAAAAAATCAATACAGAAGCGCATATATTCGGTATTGCATATTAACTACATTGGAATAATCGGTTGAACGAAATCAATATGCGCATTTTGCGTTTAATAAAACAATTTGAAACAATTTAAGTTACTGAAGAAATAATGCGTAAAATATCAAGATAATTTATATTTTTTGAGCAAAATTGTATATTTTTGCGTTGTATAGTTTCGCGCGTTGTATATTTTTATATTTCGATAATCGCTGGTGAGAAAGAGAGAGAGAGAGAGAGACAGAAAGAGAAATGTAACATGATGTGGATATGAACGTGAATATGGAAGTGAAAATTTCCCAAATTTCTTCGAAAATCTGTTGTTTTCTATTGTTGGATTGTGTATTCGTTTATATTCGTTTACATATATTTAAATAAATACCAACACGCTTTCAATTTTTTCATGTTTTAATTCAAATTAAAGTTAGTTTGTGCAACTCATATAATTCTTCGAGTTATTTTATTGAACGAAAGGATATATTAATAAATAGTAGAAGTAGCAGCTTATGTAAAAAATAGAAGTTTTAGTTATACTTCATTGAACGATAATAGTAATAGCTGTGTAATTTCTGTGTGATTTGATTACTATTATATTTGAGCAAGATGAAAGATAATTCGAACGCATAACAATCGTACAAAGAAATGGCGTATTTAAGCGAGGTAGAATGTCGGAAGTAGAATTCTTGGTGAGCAATGGCAAGTGCTGATAGCACGGACAGCGTGATCAGTCTTCCATTATACTCGCGTGAACGAGCCTTTATTATCTAAGGCTTTGCTATGAAAGGCGCGAATAGGGTCATTCTTCGATTGCTACTACTTCCAATATTTCCATGGCGGTCCCTAAAGAAAAGTGATCTCCAAGACCATCTTTACAAATCAACCTCTTTGTTCGGAAGACGACTTATCAACGATAGACAAGGAGAAACTATTTTTTTTCTCTTCAATCGAAGACCCGAAACGAAAAGCGTACGCAGACATAAAAGCACTCTGTAACAAATTACGTGATTTGTCCTTACGCAATTTATCAATGAGAAAAAATGAAAAATCGCCCAATTCTATTTCTCGGAATTCTATTTCTGTTTCTCGTCAAATATTTTTTGTTTAAAAAAAAATGTGAATAATGAAATTAATCACTGCTGTTCTCCAGTTATTACAGATAATCAACATTCGGAAATAATATATTGCAAATCTACCGTTGATCTAGGCGAAAGATTTTTGCAAAGTTTACAATGATAGATGATGTTTGAAGTTTCACCGGAGTTACACAATTTGCTCGCAGATCGTGATGTTCCGTATTAGGATTGGTGGAATTATCGGTGGATCAGTAACTAACCGTAAGAATTAAGAATCGCTGTTGAATCGAATTCATTCTCGAGTTTCCAAGGAGGTACGATAAGAGAGATGGTTTACATGAAGAAGAAAGTCGTCCGCGTCTTCGTGATTGTACAAAGCGTGGCCGCGCGCATGCTAGCCCGGTTGTCTATCTTAACAGAAGTCGTGCGAGAGATTAAGCTACCTCTGATAAGAGGGACCAGGTGGTGGGACCGGAAGGACTGGCGGCGGCCAAAGAAAGAGAAGTAGGAAGAAGAGGTAGAAGAGAGGAGGCGAGAGTCTCGCCCACGGGTCTGAAATCCGGAATAAGAAGTTCTGGACTGTTCGAGGCTGCGGGCTGTTAGTAGGCGATAGCGAGAGAGAAGATGAAGAAGATGGGAGGAGGAAAGAGGGGGGGAAAAAAGAGTCGAGGGAGAATGAGAGAAGAGACCGAGAGATAAATCGAGGACCCGGGGCGACCAGATAAAAGTCACTAACAAGTAACAAAGGTTTCGTCGTAGGGTTGAGAAGCAAGGGAAGAAAGAGAGAGAAAGGAAGAGAAAGAAAAAAGGTGTGCTACATATTGGTTCCATCGCCTTCCTTCGTCCGTTGGTCCTCGAAGATTTTTATTCTCTTGGACTTGCGAAAAAGTCCCTCTCAATGTCTCGCAGGAACCAGCATCCGCTAATTTTGAAGTGCGGGTCTTCGGACTGCAATTGTTTCTCGCCAGCATCCATCAACTTTATATGCTACTCGAAAACTTTCGAGCGATTATTTGATTGATTATTTAAACATTGATAAAAATATTGGTTCACATTTTTATTTATCTACATTTATGGAAACGTAAACGTGGAAAATAGAACTGTGGTCATCATATGTCATATTGATAATTTTAATAAAATACGATTGATCTGCTCCATTATAAAAATTTTTCCATCCCCTATCGAGAATAAAAGATATTCGATATACATAAACTATATATGTATAATTAAAATATATCACAAAAAATACATAATAACCAAAACCATTACTCTTTTCAAATATTTGGGAGTATCGCTTCTATAATTTGCTACAGGCCATGTTTGCAGCTAATAATCGAATGAAAAAAAAGAAAAAAAGGACTGTAAAAAGAAAGAAAAAGAAAGAAAAAGAGAGAGAGAATAAAAGGGAGTGAGAGAGAATCATTTGTTATGCGTGACTAGCGGCCAACTGAACTAAAATTGTGGTAGAAACAAGGGCCGCCCAGCTGGCGGTGTGGAAGGTGGAGAAAGTAAGTATAAACTTCGGAAGAAACTCCCGCTTGCGAAGAATAAAAAAGACGGAGTTTTACTTATCGCGTCCCCGACGAAATCGCGAAACTTGTACCCGCGAACTCAGTGACAAAACGCCGCGCAGTTCTCTCTCGTATAATATCTTCCGCTTCCTTTTCTTGTTAGAGATACTCCCGCGTGTAGCCTCAAATATATAATTTACTTTAGTTTGAAACATTTCGCACGCGGAAGGCCGCACGTGCTGTAACAGAATTTACGAATCTGCTACATCCTTCACACGATTCCAATTTCACACTTGCACGAAAAACACTTCGTTATAACAGAAGTTTCGATTGGCTTCCTGCAAATATTGTATATCGAATTTCAAAATATTACTATAACGAATGTTGATAACTTGATAAAAGACGACTACGATAAAAGAATTCCAAAATTATAGAATACTTTTTACAAATAATCCATTTTCTTTACAAGCAAAAAGAAACTAAAAATGTATAAGTATCATAACAATTCTGTCGTAAAATCTGTGTTTAAAAATGATATAAAAAGCTATTCGCTTTATTATCTAAAATTTCTTTGTATGTACAAAGAAATGGGAAATTCTGTTCTGTCGTGGTCAACGCCGTAACTCTTTTCCTTTTGGTCCGAAGGTTAAAAACGAGCTCTGAAAGCACAAGGTCGATGGAGCGACGGTGCTATAAGGGTGATATCAACTTATCTATAACCTGAAGGTAAGGCGGCTGCCGACCTCCCATCAGCTTCGTAGCCAAGCTCACCTACCTCTCATCTCGCCTATGCCGATACCCGACCTTGATTGAAAAGCAGATGACGCGGAATAAGGAGTTTTCCGGAGGTCCAAGGAAAATGTCTTCTACCCCCCCTGAGGCTCTCCAATTTCTCAGAAATGCGGAATTTATTTCATTCCCCAAGGTCTGATGTAGGACGAGATGAAAAGGAAAAGGGATAGAACGGAAGAGGAAAGAGTCAGAAGCGAGCCTAGACGATAATCCTTCGCGAGAGACGTCTTCCAACTGACATATTTTATATATACATATTATATTTTTTCAGATGTAATGTAAAATAGGCACGACACGAATTCTGTCGCCATTTTTGGCAAATATATGTTGAGATTACGGATTGCGTGCAAAAACTATGTTCTTTGCACGGTAAACTTCCAATATTTTATGCACATTGTTTGGCTGGTGCATTATAACGAAATATTGATATAATTAAGGGAGAGAAAAACATCTCTGTGACATTTAAAGCGAAATTTGCTAATATTAACTACGTTTACAAATTCTACTTTTATTGAACATATGTATGCGCATATATAATATATATCATCGATAGTATGCGGAGTTCATGCCGTGCTATTCAGGATGCTGTACATAGTAAAACTTAAGATGTGTAAAGGGAGCTATCAATTCCGATAAATTTAACGATTTTCGCAGGAAGTGCACGGCTCGTACGCTCGCGGAAGAATGAGAAGGTAGAAGTAGAACGTAACGAAAGGTCTCCTGGGATTAAATCGATGCTTTACGGTTGCACTGAGGCACTGGAGAACGATGGAGATGGTTAGTTGCAAATCAAGATTAACGCGTGGTTCGTGTTATGCGTATGTGAAGAAACTCGGGCCATGTTTCCCGGAAAAAAGGACTGCTCCAGTCACGTAGATTCTTTACGTGAGGAGCCACTCACTACTTTTTCGGATTACACAGACTGGCAAAGGAATTCTTTAACTTGCGCAGAGAAAAAAACGAGTGCGAAATAATAGCGTTTCCTCTGACCTAGACGTGATCGATACGAAAAATTACAATCATGAATAATATTAGTATCATAGATGATACTATGAATTTTATTTTCGATATTACAATAAACTAAACTAAAACTTTGAATCTAAAATTAAAAATAATAAAAGATAGTGATATTGTTTTCTATTCGATATCAATCGATTCAATCATTTCAATCAATTAGTTACAGATACTTTCGATTTTTCTTTAATGAAAAATAAAAAGCAAATATATTTATATCTATAGGAATAGAGAATACTATCGCAAGATAATATCTATTCAAAGTATGTGTCATGGCGTTAAAAGATAAAAAAAATAGAATGGCTGCTTTCGATCCTAGTAGAAACGTGTAGCACGAAGTAGGTCGCCAATGGTTGAAGACAACTCGGAACTACGTCCACCGAATTACAGTGGTGGTTCGCGTTCACCTAAAGGACTACCCTTTCACGGGAATAAACTGGGTGTTGTAAAACCTCAGGGAGCGTCGTGAGGAGGTTAAGAATCCACAACGAAAGGCGAACATGGGTTACGACTGGCTCAACGTGAGACGTTAAAGGAATGATGCGAGGTAGGGCGTAATGTGGCCCATGTTGGAAGTCGAGACACGCGGTGAACAATCCAGTGTTGATAACCGCACATCGGCGGTGGCATGTTAATGCTTCGCCACACAATCTCGTCCCGCTGCTCCCACCTTTCGCTTTCAGATCATTAGCAATCACTATCTATATTGATCGACATCCCTTGAATATTAACCTATCAGAAACATGCGATTGATCGGGAACTACCCCGCCTATGCAACTTCTTTCCACTGTGCATTATTTTTTAAATGTCTCCGTATCTTCAAAAAATTTCTTAATAAATATTTTTATAATATATAATATATAAAAATTTTATAATCTATAAAAAATCACGAATATTATATCACTTTCGTCATATTGGACATTAAATAATGATCAGTGTAAAATATTTATACTTGAATTAATTAATTTACATCAAAATAAGAATTATTATTTTTTAACATGTAAAATTATACATAAATATTCGTAAGACTGCTCATATCGAAGATTGAATTCTTTAAATCGCGCGTAACAGAATTTAGCTTTACGGTTGTCTTCGTGGACCCGCTGACCGGAAAACTTCTTGTCGAGAACATAACGTCGGCGGGCTTTACGAGCCGCACTACCCCTCGAGATTCTTCACAGAGGAACAGCGTTCGGGGACGAGGTTCATCGTTGTGCGCTCGTGCGAAGGACGCATCGTTACTCTTCATCTGCGAAATGACCTTTAATAGCGATGATGATGAAATATCGCCGTGGAATTTCTTCGGCGCGAGGGTACACGAAGGGGTGGCTGGCCCCGGCGCTATTATTTCGTCGGGCGCTTGACAAACGATTACGCGGGCGCCACTTTTACGAGAACTAAGAAAACACTCTCGCTAAATCATAAGGAGCCATTACCGGAGGCGCGGACGCCGCATATAATACACGGGCATTTGGACGAAGGGTTCGTTTAGTCTTTCGTTTTTCGCGGCCCCCTCCCGCCGCGATTTGTCAAGTTCCAAGAAAGACACCCTCGTGTTTGTCTTCCTCCTAATGCCCCTCCTCTTTTTCCGCACACCGAACACTTTCGCTCGATGAATTTTGCAGGAGAAAACAGAGTCTCGGTACGTAGCGATGGTTCTTTCAGATCCAACATAAAAATTCATGAAACTGGACGCCAATCTAATGATTCCCACTGTAAGTAGATTGCTTCGTACTTTTTCAACCGAGATTTATAACATGTTGAGAAAAAAGTTTTTGCTCTTATGTAGTAAAATAATAATATGAAAATATTAATTATCCCGCTATGCACACGCGTGCGTGTGGGGCACGAATCGATGCGCGCATAAAAATAAACAGTGTACGTCAGAAAGCCGAGATTTCGCATCAGAAAGATTTCCCGTCGCGTTAGCGCCAACGAGTTTTCGGTGCCCAGGGTTATACGGGTTTAACACGATCTACCGATAATAATGGGGTCGTGGCCTCGGTTAGTTCGATGCTCGCGTCGAGTCACGCAACGATATGTCACGCAAGTGCCAAGTATAGCGTGCTCCCGCGACACGGCCCACGACGCCAATTGTCACGGCACGGGGATCTTTAATTATTGTCTTCAGGGCCGGCCCTCCTCGTTAACGGCTTATATCCCTTCGATGTCGTGCGTGGACGTCGTGCGTCGGAGGGGAAAAAAAATCCAGGCCACCGTGCATTTCGATGCTGATTACTCGCGCAGATAATCATCCGCCCACCTTTTCACTTGGTCATGACCATCCTTCATGCCATCATGAKATGCTATTACGGCACGCTTGAAGCTTTCGTGATAGTTTCCTTGATTTCCTTGATAATGTTCCATGCGCGCGTACGGCTTACGTTATACGCGCGCGTTACACTTAATTCCCTATTCGTGAGTGCATTAGAAGCTGTTCGACCACCGATAGAAATGCACGCAATTGCAGGATGATTGCCGATAATTGCACGGGGCGTAGCGTAAGCAAATTAAACCTTCAGGTTCGTTTTAGCTAATGAGACGACGCTTAGGAATGTTTTATCTCGAAATTAGATGTTTCAACTTGTCAGCCGGAAACGATTAAGAACACGGCGGTTCAAACGCTTAATGAAGTTGGGTCTTTAACTCGGTCACGATGCTTATTCTTCGGATAATTAACAACATGTCGTGCATAACGCTCGCGTTGCCTGTTCGTCTGAAACCGGATGACTGCATTGGATCTGACACTGACACTGACACTGACTGCTCCCATCGGGAGCAAGCCCTCCGCAGGCCTTCTACAGTCGGCTAGAATTGCTTTCCACTTACCTCACTGTATTGGCGAACCGAACACAGGCAAGACGTTTAACGCTCGAGTTAATCTGCCGACGTGTGATTTAACCTTCCTGTGAACCGGAGTGTGCACGAGATAGCGACATTTGCAACGTGGGAAACTATGGATTTGAACGTCTAGAAAATTATATTAATACTAAAATTTTATTAATTAAAATTAATATCATGTCTAGATCCATATTATTCTGTACATTTCTGTGCTACAAATATAAATATTATAATTAATAATCGTTCTATCACGAAATTAATTTGATTACCAAAAATAATTATCAAGTTTAAGTAAATATACATATTTTAGTGGACATTTCAGATTCATGTTTTTTTCTGCGGAAAGAAAGTGAAAATTTAAACCACGTGGACGGAGAAACGTGGATAAAAAACATCAACAGCAACCGTCACGACAGTAACGACAGTCGCGCGAATGTAAAACATCACTTTGCGATAACGGACATATGCTTTACACGAAATGTGCTATAAAAATGCCGTAAAAATGACCATGAAATTACGCTTTCGTGTTAGAGACTGCAAGCTTTGCTTTGTCAATGCCGACTGCTTACTCTTTATAATATTACTTTTCTTTTGCATGCTTGTAAATAACGCGCGTAATGCGTGTGAATCCGGAAGCATTGATTCGAATACCAGACGTATATAAATTTGAAGAATGGACACAAAAACATTTTGATTTTGTTACTTTAAGAAATAATATATTTGAATTAAAAAATTAAACTCTTGTATTATTTATTTAATTTTCAAATGTAATTTACTAAAAATATTATATTATGTTGAAAAATTCTAAAATAATTACCAATTAACCAAATATAACAGAGACTCTGTGAGTTTTCAAAAAACATCAGTCTTGTAATCTTATCAATAATTTATTCAATAATCTTATTTGTACCGTGATACGCTTTCATCTCATGTTATGTAGGTGGTATAAGGTGTTACGAACTTAAATCGTAATAACGTGAGGGATAAAAGAGATAAAAGTTTGAGAAGTAGGGAGTATCGCGAAATTTATGAGCCGTCGCTCCACAGGTCACTGCAGGCGATATTTCGTATTCTCGGCATGCTTTTAACGAACTTCCTTCTCCTTATAAGCGCGTCGTTAATAGACCCAGCAGCTACTAAAAGCGGTCCATGAATACGAATCTTTAGATAAAGACAGAGACCAGGATAGGACAACATGGTTTACGAGCTAAAATATATTACACAGGAGATGATAGACGTAAAAGAGACACTCGGGAGAAACTAAAAATATATGTTGAAATATATTTTATCTTGACTAAATGTAGGATAGAGAAAGAGAGAGAAAGAGACAAAGAAAGAAAGAAAAATGACATACTTTATTGCACAAAGATGTAAAAAAAAATCCTCATCCCGTGCTAAAATGCCGTGCTCGTAAACCGCGAGGAAAAGTACTATTACATGTGACAAGCGCAAACACATTTCCGTTTACACTGTAACTTTCGCATTTTCGATGCAATAAAACGTGATGTAACTAAATTCAACATCAAAAAGCGGAAATACTCTATTCTTAATGTACAAGAAAAGAAACATCGTTGAATAATGATATGTCAATTTTCTTATTTAATCTATAATCTTGTATTTTAGCATAAAGTAAAAAAATTACACATAAACAATTAATGTGACAATACTTATTTTACGTGGAATGTAATTATTAGAAAGAATCAAATTTTGAAATTTAAATATTCTTTCTATATTCTTTCATTAATTGTGTTAATTTAATAGATATCTGTCATTTAAAATATGCGTCAATTTTGCTGAAGACTTTTTGCTAATGATAAAAGCATTATATTATCGATAATTTTACTATCTTCATGATTTTATTATCGCGGTGGTTTTAAGGATGGTACAATAATAGCTCGGCTAGTTGAGAGAAGATAATGAATATTAACGATAATAACGCTATTATGAGTCATGTTACTCGTCACAATGTGGCAACTGGAATTGTCGAAGCGTGACTTGTCTGCGATTCTGGTTAGCTTACGGAATCGTCGCGTAAGACAGGATGTCACGAGCCAATTCAATGGCGCGTCACGTACCTCTGTGGTTGCAAAGGGACGACTCAGCGACCCAGACACATCGCGTTCCGTATTTATAAACCAATACGATGCGTGTGAGAATTTTTCAAAAAATAACATCGACATCGATCATCGACTCATCTTGACTCGCAGCTATTACCTTAGCATAGTAATCGAAGCTCATGGCAGGTTTTATTGTTAAAATTGACAAATCAACGAATCGCTCTTTCCAATGATCTATTAACAAGAATTGTATCGCGTTATTTATATTTTTAATCTTCAAGTTGATTATATTTAAAATATTAAATTCGTACATATTTGCACAAAACTCTTACGTGAAAATAATAGTCAAATCATAAAATTAGGTAAAGTTGACTGAAATGTTTATTATGATAAATTTCAAAGGATTTATGAGACTGTACTGCAAAGTCACTTGAAAAAAATCGGTCATGTATGATACTTTTTTCTTTGTTTGCATCAAAAATGTCAAAAAGTATTGAATCCGTAGACAAATAAACACTAAAAGTACTGAGAAAGCCGGTATGACCGCTCGCACAAGAGAATCGTTTGATTTTGTTTCACTGGGAAAGAGGTTTGGCTTAATGGCGTCATCTTAACTCTCGTGCGACAAACTCTCATGAAAGGTGCTCTCGAGATGAGAATATGAAACAGAAATATGTAGGGGGCCAGATCCAAAGGCATATGATAGAGGGAGAATAGAAAGAGAGAGAGAGAGATGGAAAAGGTCAAGAGCTACTTTAGACGCGCATGTTCAGTATAATGGGGTTCTTTTGACAAAAAACAGTCGATAGAACAGAGGTTGCGTGTATAAGGCACTCGAGAAGTGTCGATCTATACGTATGCTTTCTCGCGAGATGCCCTGCAGCGACGATAAAGCTTTATTATTAGTCGTTATCTCACAGAGAGAGGCTGCATAAGAAGGGGGCGAAGAGAGTGATATCGTGATACATCATTACGGTCTGTGATCTAGATATTCCCTATTTACACGCAGAGTCTCAATGAGTTCATTACGTGGAGTATTTGGCCTCATTTTATTGCGATATATGCCGGAATTCTTCACTACAATTAAATATTAGAGAGATCCAAATTAGATCTTTTCTGTCTCTTTATACATAAATCACAGATAATTATTAACTTGGATTTAAAAAATACTAGATTTAGCTAATCTTCGAACAATAAGTAATGAAATAATTACATTTTATATAACGCTATTTTTTGTCGCTAGAGATAAATTTGCGGACTTTCTTAGTTATTTTGTTCAATCGAAATTGTAGTCATTTCAGTTTAGATCTGAAAAAAGTCACGTAACTCTTAATAGATGTTCTCTGCATGCCTTAATTAAATTCTATGATGCGAGCACACTCTCGAATCGCGAGAAACGATACATGGATGCATAGATCTGAGACGTAATGTAGCGCTCTCAGATAATCGACCAACGAATCTTCATGCAACGCGGCTTTCTTTTTTTTCTTTCCCACTTTGTATGCCTCTTCGGCATAGTCGATCCAATCTGCGTATAAATATACATACATTCATCCGCGGATTAATGAATATTGATGCACCGGGCGCGCGTCATACACGTAGAAAACGCGAAAATCAAAAATAACCGCGGAATACGCGAGCGCCAAAGAGCCGCCACGTGCGACACGTGGAACGCGCGCAGAAATGCGTTTCGCGAGGGTTTGCGTTGTACGTACACTTTTATCTCTCGGGGCGATGCTCGGCGACGCTTTACGCTCTTTACGTCGCCGTTGCAACCTTTAAAATTGCACGTTGCACGACACGGAGAGCGCAGATTTATTTTCCACTGCACACATCCTGGCGACTCTCCTTCGTGTCGGTTGTACCGCCGTACTCTGGTCGCTACATTCTCCCCGCGACCATGCAAACATCACAGTTTTCCTGGCTCGGCTATCCTAAACTATTCTTTCTCTTTTCTCTTCGATAAGAGAAAAAGCTCAGCGACGCTGGAAACAGATGATATCTCCCGGGCGTGCTGGTTAAAGCGTGCGAATATTGTTTTCTCGACCGAGATTTACTACTGCTACAATGTCAGTATCGTAGGAAATGTACTCTTGTATTCGGTCGAATGCTTAATGCGTTCAAATGCTTAATGCCGCAGTATTAATATATGCATAATAGAATAATGCGACATATAACGCGTATGTACGAGAAATAGCGCGCAAGCGTTTTAAATTCGCGATTCGAACAAAGGATATTTTAATTCCGCATTCTTCCAATTTCTCGAGTCTCCAAATCTTTCGTACGGTAAAATCAAAATTTTTAATTTTAGTTGAAATTATCCGATATGATCGTCGCGTACTCGACAACTTCTTCCTTTCAATTTCATTTCATTATTTCTTGCGTTACCGAGCCACGCACGACACCGGAAAGGATTACGCAACAACATCCACGTTCGACGCTAATTTTTTCCCTTACGCCGGCCATCTCATTGTCATTGTGTCGCGCCGTAGGAAATGTCGATGCGTGCGGTCACTTTGCACGAAACGTGTCGCCTGACGCACCGCGTGACATCCGGCGACAGAAACGCGGGACCTCGCCCAACTCCATTATCATGTGCGTAACGTTCGAGGGAGAGGAAACATCTTTCTGCGTACAATCACTATCCGGCGCGGCTTGTTCCACGGACCTTACCTACCTATCCGCTAAATAAAGAGCCATTACGTCGCGCCGAAGGGGGTTTGGCCCCCTTCTCTCTATATCTTCCATTTTATGATCCTGGTTGAGCGGTGTGACTTTCTCGCGGAAGTGGTTTTCGAGTGAACGGTTGCGTTTTTTTTTATGAAAGGCCAGGAGCATACGTGATGGTGCCCACACGCGCTGTCGTCGCCGTCGTCATCCATTATTACAGCGGCCACCGCGGGCGCAGCGTCTATCGCAGCATATTAATTTGACTTGGTTCGGGAGGGTCGGACGAGGAATGATTCATGAAAGAAGGCGTCACAAACCGCCCCTTGAGTCACGGAATAGATATGCGTGAATTGCAGGTGTTCGTAGAAGAGTTCATAGATGGGTTTTAAGATACGTGTCACGAACATAATGATTTATTGGAATATTAAATGCAAATCGCCGCAAATGGATTGTTCTAAATTATTTTGGAGAATGCTGAATGTTCTTCGGTTCGTTCGATCATTCTTCTTAAAATATCGTTATGTGTGCTTTACCTACATTTCCTATTCACTGACTTACTTTTAGTTAAATAGGTTGATGAATGAGCAGCTTGACATAGAAGCTCACAATAGCGCAGTACATAATTAAATTCGCCTTATCGATTTATACGTACTAAAATGCATATCAGAAACAGGTGCTATTCGGCGTAGCAACATTTCGCTCACTTCCTGCTCCCTGTGTCAACCCTATCCAGGGCGCATGTAAGTATTTTCATAAAAGCGCTGTCAGTCATCATTAATGACGTGGCAGCCAATATCGCGACGCTATTGTAGTTCCGTTTAAGCAATTGTTTATTAACTTATTCCAACCATCACGCTGTAATCCGGGTCACCCTTCTTTCCTACACATTCAAAGCGCTTCTTCTTCGAAAGACAAGATTTAATGAAAGAAGAACGTTGGACCGGATCAACGTCAATTATCGGCACTTAGGGCATTACGTTTTCCACGAATTTATTACGAGAAAAATTTTAAATCAAGTAACTTCGTTGAGGAACAATAATAAGTAATAAATCTTAGACCGTAACGAATAAATCAAATCAAATGAGAGAAACGCCTATACACGGTCGTGGCTGGATCTCAAATGTCCAATCATATTTCTGTATACATTTTATATACAAATTTTCAGTTTATTTTGAACTGCGTGCCGATTGTCGGACTTGCAACGCAATTCTAAACTGAACTAATAGCGTCTTAAAAATCTCTAAATAACTTATTGCGAAAAATATTACCTCAGCCCCGGATAGGCAAGAAGTCCCAGGTTTAAATCCTGGCTGAGGTAATATTTTTCGCAATAAGTTATTTAGAAATTTTTAAGACGCTATTAGCATCAATATCTAACTGACGATCAAAAATTTAATTTGTGACTCTATTAGTTCAGTTTAGAATTGCGTTGCATGTCCGACAAACAATCGGCGCGCAGTTCAAAATAAACTGTAAATTTATATCTAAAATATATACAGAAATAATTGGACACAGAAATGATTGGACTTGAGATCCAGCCACGACCGTGTATAGGCATTTCTCTCATTTAATTTGATTTATTCATTGAGAAAGATTGTAATTTAGAAATTAACGGCTCTGCATATTCTTGTAAAAAATGAAAAAGAAATTTTAATAGATTGCTACTGTTATCATTAAAGTGATATTTCATCTAAATATCTACTCTTCTGTTAGGCGTTCATTTTATTTATGCAAAACGAATTACGATGATACTAATTATCAATGAAATATTTGTAAGTTTCTGGCAAATTTTAACAAAATAAGGGAAATTCATAAAGTGAAATACACAAAAATAGAAAGTAAAAGATCGGAGGTAACTCTCCATACTTTCGGATTACACTGTATCCATTGTCGTGCACTTTATTCACCAGTGACGACAGCGTCGTTCTCCGCGTAATTGAAAAGTGATTAACGGCCAATTGTTTTTCTGACAAGTCGACGGGCATGTCATCCACCATTGCCGCTCTGTCAATCTGATTACAATGTAACTGTCGATCAACCGATTTCCCTCATTAACCATATTCGTGCACTCGCGATGCGGGAGGCATAATAATCAAAGGACTGACCTGTCCGGAATGGCATCGAACCGTAAGTATTTATGCTCGGAGTTTGGCTAGGTATTATCCAGGTACGTGTTCTACGAGTTATGCAAATTATATAAATCAAATAATTATCAAATAATTATAATAGTTAAAGAACGATTACTGAACAATCGCAATTACGGCTTTTTTCTAGTTCGCATTTTAACATAAAAAAAAATATTGATTCAAAGTTTTAAAAATTTTTTAATAAGCGGTGTGCAAAATAAACTTTATAGATGTATATATATATATATATATATATATATATATATATATATATATGTATTGTAATTGTTTATATATATATATATATATATATAATATTGTATATAATTGTTTGAACTATGCACGCATATAAATAATTTGAACTGTGCATGTATTTAAATAACTCTTTCAGATTCATTTTATTCGTGGTTTTCCCATAGATCGAATAACTTCTGTCTTTATCAACGAATAAACTGAAAATGTATTGAAAACTATATATACAGTACAATATCAAATAATCAATGCAAACGTATCCGAAAAAATAATAGGATACCTGCGCTGCATATTGAACTTATTTCAACAGTTTATTGATTCGTTGACGAGTAATCGAGCACGCTGTCTGCTCTCGATTGCGACAAAAACGATAGGATGCATATAAATAATGGTAACATTGTACGTATGGGAGAATATTGTCTCCTGCACAAAACGGACGATAAAAATATTTCTCAGTTTGTTGATTTCAATCGTATATTAAAATATCATGCTTAGAATTATTTTATCTCTTTTTTTTTTTAAGATTTAAAAGATTATTAATGTCTATAATTTATCAGTAACCTAACTATGCTTAAGTAATACGTAAAAGTGCATTTTAAATAGTGTTGCTACCCATATTACAAATACATTTTTATTAAATAATAATAATAAATATTTTATTAAATATATTTGTATGTGTATTCTTTTTAAATATTAAACATTCTATATGTAATCTGTACATCGCTCAGAATCTGCTAAGCCACCATAATGGCCGTTCTGAGTTCTAATTCCAAACTGCATCTATACGGGCAAGAGGCGAGAGGAGGAGGAAGTCAATCAACTGCTAATTAGTAGCTGGTGGACAGGCATAACCTTATCGGCCGCCGAAATGCTCGCGATGCGCTCGGTCCTTCATCCGGGATGCAGATAGAAGCCACGTGGCGCACGTGCCAGCAATTAATAATCGATTCAAACAGGAAGTTCTGTCGATTGGGCACGTCCGACCGTGACAGCTTCCTTCGCTCTTTATCAGATAATCTACGCGAACTACTTTGCGGAACTTCTCCCGATGATCTTTATGTAAATTGAATCATAATAAGGCCATCCGCTATATCGCAACTGATTTTCGTAACATTTCAGTAATGTAATAAAGATGTGTCGTAGAAAAATAATCGTGCATTAAGGAAAAACTTTGCTTTTTATAATACAAAGTTCGATAATTGCAGTTATTGATCGGCGCATCGAAGTTCTACGCAGCTATAGTGTGCACTGTGTCGTAAATTTTGCAAAGTGTTTCGCCAATTACAATTTTCATTTTTCATCTTGTAATGTTGAAAAGTGAATGTTACTGTGCAGATATTGAAATGAAGCAAATAAAAGATTTAGTAGATAAAAACTTATGCGTTAATATATATCGTAAGTAGATAAAAGGCATTCTACTCTTTATATAAACTTGCAATTCACAACGTTGAATAATGCAGAGCAAAAATTTTCAGGGACTTCGAGATTTTCAAAGACCTTGTCTTGCAGAGTTCGCGTCCATTAAACGCTTATGATTTCTGCATAGGTAACAGCGATGGAAGGCGCGTTTTGACATTTACGTTTCGAAATGCATTCCTGCAGGGTAGCGATGATTTACGTTTCGCCGGGAAGACGAATCTCCCGTCCGTAGAAAATGAGCGCCCGACAGAAATGTCCCGTAATAAACGTCCCGCGTTAAACGCGGCGACGGTCACTTATACCGTCAGCATGAATTATCCGCGGATCACGTTACAGGGCGCAAGTCAGCTACCAAGCGCGTGCGTCGACCATTACCGCGCTGCCATTAAAGCGTTGTTTACGAGCGACGATCAAGTTCTGTTAACATCCGCCATAATTGATCGTACGTAAAAATGGCGAGGGAATACAACGGGTCTTTCCCGCGGGCGCTTTCGCCGTCTAAATAGTTTACCGGCTAAGATATCAAATAGGTTCGCTGAGAGGTTTGCGGGATTGATCTTTGGACGAAGGACAAAATTTCCCATCGGTCGTCGAGATAATTTTCGGTGACCTTTTTAATCTGCCTGATCGAGCCATGTCTCAATAAATGTCGTGATCTTGCTCGTCATGTTGCGGGGTTTATTAGCGGGATTAGAAAGTCCTCGGAAATTACGACATCGTTAGAGGCATGCTCCCGCGGCCTCCAATCTGGCGGTTAATGATGATATCGTAGTCCAGCATACTGATCAAGGTCAAAGATCTTGAGGGATGAAAGGTTACAACGGGGACAAAATAACAATGGACAAGTACCGAAGTACCTGCGCGGAAAGACGCTGACATGACATAATCAGGATATATATCAGGTTATAGAATTGATTGAATTCTTTCGTAAGTGCGCCGCACTTACGAAACGTTCTCCGTAAATCCAGACTAAGTCCGCAACAATAGTCACATTGTTGAGATCGACGCAATAAACCGATATTGGAGCTCTGACCGGATACAATCTCCACTTGAAAGTGCATACATCGACGATTTGTCGTATTTCTTTCCTCAATAGGCAAACAAAGATATTGTGTAGTTGCTGCTCATTATTCGACGGGAATGTTTAAGGCTTCTCGAACAAATCTGAACTAAATAAGAATTAATTAAGAATTACGTTATAGTAATATTTAAACTTTAAAATGAGTTTGTAAGATAAATTAAGAGAAGGAAAGTAGATTGCGCGCGCGTGGCACGTTTATTAAAATTCAATGCCGTTCAAGTCGTTCTCAACGATCCTTTCGAGAAGTGAGAAGCGGATGTGGAACGTAATGTCTCTTGGTTCGCACCCGAGCATGACGCGACGCCTCTGATTTATCGCTTTGGCACCTCGGGCACCTACGTCTCGGGCGATTATGGTAATTACAGTTGTTACCAGATAATTTGATGATCGAAAGACCCGAAGCCAAACGTGCTGCTATCTGATGCACGACTCCGCGGAAAGTCTCTCTTTCGCGCATCGAGCATTTTTGCGAACGAGCTCGTGCGATAGCTCGTTCGCTCGCTCGCTCGGAGAAGCGGAGATGCGAGCGAGCGGGCGCGAAAAAATGAGTATAACGAGTCTGTGTGCATCGGCGCACCGGAGAGAGAAGAGGAGAGAGATTTATCGCCCGGTTCTTAAGATATGGAAGGCGAAGGAACTTATTTATGGAGTGTATATGAGAACGGAATCAATATCGGGGAAATATAACCGGCGCGTGAGATAGCTCGTGTATGTAGCGCTTCAAATTTTTCATCAGTGGCTCGGGAAAACGTCGAACAGCCGATAAAGCACCGTTGTTGTGATTAGAATGATGTACGCAACAATGTCGGCCGGTTATTCGTATAGCTCAATAGACACGTTTGATGACGCAGATCTTTAGAAAAATGACGTCGAAATCGATAGAACATAATGGGAACACAATATTTAATATATTTACCTAGAAAAGTTTAAATGTTAAATATATTAATAGAATGTCATATATTACTATTCAGCTTTTTTTGTTATGACGTAGCTACGTGTTGAAATAAAAAATTTTATAATAGGTAAATAAGTAGATTCTAGATATTCTTAGATAAGTAGACCAGAACTGTTTCATTGTTTCAATCCATTCCTCTGTAGCAAATAAAGAATTACATGAAATATATTTAATAAAAATTTCATGCTTCAAAAAATTAGTACTGTTATTGTATAAAAAGAATTATTGAAAGCAAGCATTCGTTCTCGATGAAAATGTTACGCTTCAAAAAATAAACACTGTTGCTGTAAAAAGGATAAAAATGATTCTCGTTTGTATTATAAAACTCTGTATAAAATTTAAATAAAGTTTATTGGAAGATTGGTTTTAAAAATTTCACATATCTTGATGTGTCCGCATAAAAAATAATGCCCGAATCATTCGTCAAATTTTATTTCGCGATTTTATCTGTGCGTATTTAAAGTATAAATAGAAATGCGTGCGCGTTAAGTATGTATACATGATTTATCTTAAAAATTATATATCATAATAAAAAAATAAAAGATTCTGATTTAACATCTCTATTTGTATTAGACGTTTCTTTTTTAAATTTCTTTTACTCGCAATCTCTCTCCTATTCTATTAGCGATTCAAGAGTAACGACGTAACGGCAACATCTGTCCCACAGCGGCACGATAATTTTTTATCCGCCTCGAATATCCGCTCATTCTTTTTCAAATCTACGTCCAGACAAGTTTGCCGCTTTGACCCTTCAAAGATTCTTACAACCTTCTCTGAGCTCTTCAGCGCGAAAGGGTGAACTTTAGGAACGGAACTTTTGGAAGTCGAACTGGTCGAGTACACTGCCGTCTTCCATCGAATTCTCAACGGCTTTATCGGAAATCCTAGATATTGGAAAAGGACGGGACGTATCGTGAAAGGATTCGATCCGCCATCCTCGAGTGATCTAGCAGTTGCAAATTCTACCTTGTCATCCCTGAACAAAATTCTTCAGACGGTAGTCTCAATTGATTTTTTTTTTCATAGCACTTGATTATAAAGTTATGTCGCATCAAAAATTCATGAAAATCTATCTATATATTAAAATTTCTAGTTGTTTTCTAATTGATTATATGTTTTTAATTAATGAGATCTTATCGCACATTATCATCTACCATATATAACGCTAATATATGCATTATTAAATTAGATAAAGTATTATTATACGCTAATATCTTTATCTAATTTAATAATTTAATTTTAATAATCCGGTTCTCTGGATAAAACAGAAATATCTCCATGAACAAATATTTATACAAAATTTCTTAATATTCAACATCATATAATTAATACAATTTAATTGACGTTATAATTTAAATAACTAATAATAAAGTTAATTGACGATAATCCGATCAATGTCACTGTTACAATGACATGACAAGCAGCAGATAATTTTCGTCACTCTGAAAAACATTTGTTATTTGTGGCGGGGACGAAAAAGCGAAAGAATGTTAAGTAACTAACTCTGTTCTATTGAAAGGTTGGACAGCCACACAATGAAACGGCCAGTTATCGATCGAGAGATAGCTCGATCATAAACTAGAACGCGTGTTACCGAATACGAGCCAAAACCCGGCGGTAAAATAACTGAAGGTTCGCGTCCGTCTCTTTTTAGCTTTTCGCCGCAACATTATCCCTCTGCCTTCCCCACTCCGTTTGGTTGCCCTCTGGATGCTACGCGATCGACTAGTGACCAATATCGGTTAGGATGTAATAAACCCTCGGGCGTCACAGATCATCCCTTCTATCGCCCGTTATTGAGGCAATATTATGTGACATGGTGTATTCTGGCATATGCGTCCCGTAAAATAGCACGCAAACGTGAGATGTGCGAGTCTGTATACGAAAACGAGCGACGTAATTCACCAAAACCAAAGAGTAGAAGCCGACGTCATGGCCAGACTGCATAACGTTTCACGTTCAGCGGCTGATTTAATCGCGTGAGTCCGCAGCAAAGCAAATTCCCGTTACCACTGGCATGACGGCCATTGAGATCGATGTAAAGTCCCTTTAGCTTATCCATACAACATTGATATCTTCATTAAAACTAAACTATACAGAGAAGGATATAATAAGATCGTATCTCATTACATTATAATCTTTAATTATAATACACAGAAGAACGTGTATTATTTTAATTTATAATAATTATAACATTTATTAAGAAAGAGTTGTTTAAAATTCTTAGAATAATTATCGGTTATTTTTACTTCTTTAGTAATAATATTTTGCAAATATACGCATATATATTTTATATTATCGTATATATATCATACATAATGTATGTTACATTGTAAATAAATTATGACATATCGCAAGTGCAGTAAAAATTATAATGAAAAACAAAAACAAAGAATAAACTTACCTTCTAGACGGATTGCATTAAATGTTAAATATTAAATATACGTGATGCGCTAAAAAATAATTTTTACAAATTTAAAACAAAATAAAAATCTAATTATATATGTTATCATATTGCAGAAATAATGCAATATGATAATATTATAGTATTAAATTGACTTCAATTTATCATTCGATTCTTAATCATTATGTATTATCGATTATTTTTAGCAGATCTTACCTCGAAATTTTCGCGTAGTTTTCAATCCTTGCTCAAAATAATTGTTAAGTTAAAGAATGTCATGAATTTATCGAAAAAATAAAATTTATATATATCTGAAATCAGAATATATAATATGTAATAAAGTAAAATTTTCTTTCAGAAAATGTTTGAACAAATTTATCCAGACGAAGAAAACCGACACTGCCACTTCTTCACAAAGCCAAGCAAACCAATATTGTCATTTATTCTGCGAATTTAATTAAGGACACGCGTGTCACAGACTATTTTCTTCGAACGACTCACGTTTGACGTATCTGTCCAATTCTCAACAACTCTTATATAGTCTTGCACAACTTTAACAGAACTTCAAGTTCCACGTCGCGCAATTCTTCAAGGCCACAAACTCGAATCATGTGCCAAGTTTTATCTTAGTTGCAAGCTGCAATTACTTTATGATTATTTGTTTAACAAAACTTTTTGAATTAACTAGAACTCCAATAATTCAATATAGTTCGGCATATTTCGCAGAATGTGTGAATCCTCGAATAGGAAAATTTACGAATGCAGTTAAATTTATTTTAGATTTATTATAGATACTTATTTTAGATTTATTTTAGATTTATTAGATATTTCTGGACATGACAGAGTTGCGAACTTGCGTATATATCTGTTATTTGCGACAACTCTGTCAGGATTTTATCAAATGTATTCCTTAAAGTTGACCTTGCTACGGCTAAATGCGTACAGTTCAGGTTTGACGCCGTGATAGGTTATTCTGGTTTGCTTATGCGAAACCTGCAGCCAAAGTGCTCCGATGGCACCCTCCGAAGTGCCTTGCGATGGGGAAGTGGAAGAGATCTCACGTGTTCGCCTGTCAATATGGCGTTTGAACGATGCACTTTACGCGTACGCTGTTTACTCAATATCAGATTACCTTAAGAGATGCAGCTCTGCGAGATGCTTCGTTCCGTCTTTGTGCAAATCGTTTAAATATGCCAAGATATTGCTGGATATTAATAACTCTGGTATTCGTGATATACCTTTCACACTTAAATTGTACATTGACGAGAACAACGCAGAATTTCTTTTTTTAAAACAGCTCAAGATCACAGTACGTATGCTCAGCAAATTTGTCACAAACGAGCTAAATTGTAATTAATATAACTTTCTACGATGCGTTAATTGCTTTTGCGTTACGAATTATATTCTTCGAGGAAAACGACTATGAATTATTGTAAAAATAAAAAGTCAATAACTGAAAAGTCGCGTGAAAATTAGCGATTTTCCGTTGGTGGGAAAGCTCGCAAAGGTGAAGTGCGAATCGCGGAGTCCTCTGGACTCGACTGACTGCACGAGCGGGCCATGGCAAGGCCGTTGGGTGCAAAAGGGGTGTCGGTAGGGAAGAGGGGACGCAATGCTACCCTAAGATAGAGGGAGAGAAAGAGGGTGACTGCGAGAATGAGAGCACGAGCGTGAGGTGAAGGAGGGTGTCGGACGCGCCGCCGCCTTGATGCTGTTTCCGTGGATATCTACCTTCTACAACTCGAGAAAATCGCGAAGAAACGAAGATGGTATGCAAAAGAAAAAGAAGTCACCTCGGTGAAGGACAATCGGTACAGACGGAAGATGATAGGATGTCAACTCTATCCTCTATTCCAAGTTCCCGAGGAAGTAAGTGGAAATCGTTGTAGGTTGCCGTTCGCCCAAACACGGACGTTTCGCCGTGTGATATCGATATTCGAAATTTCTCTTCTTTGTCAAGACCTGCCTACGTGTTTTTGCCTTACATTAAATCGCTACATGAAAGTTCGATCCGTTAGCGGAACATCGTCGCTCAAACATTGCCTGATGAATACACAATATCGACGTACCGTTAGAAACGTTAGTCGTGAAAAGATTAAAAATGTAATACGCGAATAAGTACGTTGTTTGAAAATAGTCACATGGCAACGGAGAATAGTTGAGATGAAAATGTGAGCTACTATATTATGAAGATTAAATGGTTACGTAACTGTCCATCTTCAAGTTTCCACAACTAGAGATAAGAATTTATGTTACCTAGCTAAGTGCGTCGCGACGAAGGAGGACGACGGGTGGCGGAACGAAATGGAGGCGGACAAGATAATTAATTTTATCGGCATCGAAAGAAGAATTGCAGTTTCGTCGGTGGATTGAGACCAGGGAGGAAAGGAAAAAGTACGGCTAACGGTTCTGGCGATTCTATCTACTTGATGTCCCTTTCCCCATCCTTCGCACTGGTATCCCCCTCTCCCATTAGCAAGCGACGAAAAGGGAGAAATTAAAGCGAAAATAAAGCGGAAGGCAAATAAAAATAAAAGTCCTCCCCGCACTGTTGGGTCAGGTTGGTACCGACGTAGCGGCGCAGCGGCACCTGCATGCACGGGACTCTGGAATAGTTTCATTTACCTACCCGTAATTTCATAGCCTTTCCTCCTGTCTCCTCCCGCCCTACTCTACTACCTCCGTTGCCCTTGCTCACGAAAACGCGTCCCCGACGTGCGGTACCGACGAGAAGACTGCGATCCTACCACTTGTGCTCTTCGCCCCTATCTCTCGTCCGTCAAATATCTTTGTTTTATTGTTACCTCTCCGCGTGCCCGGAAGTAAAATTCGCATCCATGGAGAGTACCGACTGCCGCAGTCCCTCATAATTCGATTCCGCGAGGCACCAGTCGCCGGTGAACGCGATTTTGCGTTCGAAATTTAGTTAAACGACCCGCGCATTACGACGGATATAAAACAACGTATTTAACATCGCATGGAAAGCAACGTGATTCTATTTATATAAAAGAAAAGAGATTGAATGTATTCGTGTGTATATTGCAGCCACAATGACTACGTCATGAAACGTCGATGAGCTTTAACTTAACAAATCATGAAATATTTATGAGCTTCTAAATTCAATCATTTATATCTATTAATAAATCGTAAAATGCATCTTAAATATATCTCACTTTCTCAGCTCGTTGTGCAAATGTAATATTTTATTAATAAAATGGTAAACGCGTCAAGTCTTGATGGAATTAATATCCTGTAGCGCGCAATATTCTGACACGTGCAATTCTCATGTGTGCATAATCGAGATTTCCATCAAGATTTTTTTTTACACATACATATGCACACACGAATATGACAGGTTAAAACAAGCAAAATGAACAATCAATCTCTCGATTAATAACGGACTGCGGCATTGTACCGATTCTAACTGCAGAGAAGGCGGGGAAGGAGTCTCGAGAAAACATTTTGATTTGCTTTGCTGAACGCGTGCGCAACTGTGCAGAGAGAAACATAAATAAAGGCTGTGCGGTAACAGCACGAGAGTGCACGGTGTGCACACATCGGGTCGAATGCATCCAAGAGTCGTATTTCTCGGAAGCTCTCATAGGTAGGTAGGCTGTCCGCCTTGCCTTCGGAGTCGCGGGAGAAACCAGGCGAAGTGGCGTGTTCCTGACAGCCGGAAAATAAATATTTGCGCGTATTTCAACGATTAGTATGTTATAAGCGACGCGGGACAACTGCCAATATGCGACTCTAACGATTACTTAACACTCCACCTTCTCTTTCGGTTTCTCTACTTATTGTTTCGTATTTCACCTTTTGCAACAATCTTCCCAACATCTTCGATGTTGTGTGGGTTAGTTTTAAAAAAAAAAGATGAAACTTCTTTTCATATTTATAATAATATATTTCTAGTTTGACATGGTCCTTTCTGTAGCTAATTACAAACTTTGAACGCGATTACATGAAACATCGCGAAAAATCGTAACTATTTTTAATGTATCATAAAATTAAAATTATTTAAACAAGAGATATAAATGATTTATTTTTTGGGAACACAAATGGATTTGATTTAATTGACCGACAATGATACTGCTATAATTTATTGAAAATATACTATAAAAATAATTTTGCGTCTCCGTTATGTGATTCTAATTACATCTGATAAACAGCAGCGAGACACAATATGAACATTCTTCGTTCTGTTAGAGATAGTGCTCTCGCAAATCGTCACGAACGTGGGCCACGCTGGTATACAGGACCGAATTGAATCTCCACGAAATCCCGGTAGGCGTTCCGCGTCGTCGTTGCAGCAACGTTGCTCTAGTTGACGTTTCAGATTTCCGCATTAGCATGCGCCGCGCATCGCGCTTCGTCGATGCGTGTCACGTCGTCAGCCCAGCGTCGCATTCCTGTGGAAGCGCCCTTAAAGGGCGGCACGTTATGCCGTTTAACCAGTCCCTCTGTAGATCCCTTCCGAAACGATCTCCGACCCACCCTGCTTCGGAAAGGTCACTGATCGCCATTGCGAACCAACGGTCCACGTCACAGAGGGCTGCTGTACTTTGGCATCAGCTAAAAGAGCGGCCAATACGTGTAACCAGTAAAAAATTATGTCAAAGTCGATTGCAGATTCTTATCTGTTTTACCATTCCCTATATATTTAAAAAAAATTTTTTTTTCTTTTTTTAATGGTCCTTCGCGATCTATCCTCTTAAGCGTACGTGTACTTAAGGAAATAGAATCAAATAGCAGATAGTTGAGTGTGCGCGGCAAATCCTTAACTGACGAATTTTCTAACTGAGTATTTTAAAAGTCACCCCTTTCTGCCGCTTCGAAGCGACGGCTCGTACGTCTTGCTTACTCCTCCCCGAAGCGAATTCTCGTACGGCGAACTTATTCTGCGTAGATCGTCAGGAAGAAATGACGTTATCTACGAGAGGCATAAGATCGGCGGAACGATGCCAGAAGGTAGAGAACCGGGGGATGGTCGCGAAAGATTTAAATCTATTAGAATTGATATCCCACTTCTGGGGAGATTATAGACGGCACTCTACGTAGTTACGTTGTAAACGTAAAGTATGGGCAAGACGTGGAACGGGGTATAAAGCCAAAAAGTTAACGGCGAGGGTGATCGTCTGGCGTTTCTTCAGGATGGCGTTCATCGGTTATAGGAGCGCGGCACGGAGGGTGCTAATGTGCTCCCGTGAAAGACTAACGGCCACGCCATTTTGCACGAAGAAAGACGACGTATTATGAGATAAACATTATAAACCGCCTTGGCGCCCTGACGTCGTATTGCGCGCGTAATATTTTCAAGAACTTCGCGTCACCACCAATGGCTGAGATAAAATTTGAAGAAATGACAATCGGTTTGTCTGTATCAATCATAGCGCGAGATGTATTCTTCTGTATTAAAGATGTCACGTATTTACGGAGCGACAATGGGATTTTTAATACGTGCGCAACGATCTATTTGTAACCAGGAGTTATTGCGCTCAACTGTCGGGAGAATAAAAAAACTGCGGATCCGTGCGGCTAAACACGGGTATACGAAGCATCGGTAACGCGAAAGCGCTATATATAGAAACGTCTTGTGCAGTTTCACGGCAGTTGGAAAGCAGTCTATAAGCAGCGCGCGTTGTATATCGCCGTGAAATAACCTCCCGCATTATTTATTTACGTGTCTTCTTTTCTTTCTTTTCAAGTTGACCGTGCGGTCGACCATTGTCCAGGCGCAGACATAAGCACATATATATCGTCGAACGTAACTATCCGCCAATTTTTCTCATAACCAGCCGTATCGTACATAGCCGTTTTATTAGCGTCTGCGTAAAAAGTGGGAGGAATGAAGAAATAAAGAATTAAAAAAAAGAAGAAAAAAGTAGCTGAATATAAGAATTTCTCTGTTAAGATAATTTTCCGAAATTAAATTGCAAGTGTGGCTTTTTTTAAACTTTGATACGATTAAATAACATATCACATTCACGATAATTGTACAGAAAGATCTCTGTCTGTTAATGTGCAAACTCGTTGGGGAACCGCGGCGTTATTTTACTTTTTCTGTTCGCACCTACTCGTTGAATTATCTGTGACAGATCGCAATAACTCGGCTCGAATGTTTAATTACACCGCTAATATAAACGCCCAACAAGTTAATAATGCTTGCAGCAAGGGAAGTGGCAGTCTCATTGGTAATATGTCATGTACAACGTGCGTCATTAATATCACTGACGTGATTATCTCGTGTCGCTGCGCTATATTTAGAAACAAGTTTCTTCTGTTGCAATGCGTATATACACATAATGAACAACCCGCAATTACGATGTGTAATTGAAACATAAATGGGAATTTATTTAAATGGCAATATAAATTTTTCAATACGTTTTGAAAAGATAACGTTGATTCAGGCTAAATAAACTGAATTTGCTTTTAGTCATAAAAATGTTACGATGAATTTACGTTACGGTTCAAATTTTCATGAATACAGAAAAATAAAGAATGTTAATGAGACACGTTTTGTAGCAAAGATAAAACATATATTTATAAATATAATAATGTATAGAAGTGAACAAATGGAAGAGATTCCGCTCAGGTAACTCTGCACCTACAGCATCATGTTCGACTCGCAATAGAAGAGTGAATGCACCGCGAAAGTTTCTACATTCAGCCACGCAATGTCGAGGATAAATTGCAAGAGAAATTTACGGAGCATCTACAGGAAGACCTAAATCAGGAGTTGATACGCGGCCGTTGAAATTTTCGTTGGTACATTATTGATTCTTTCATTTATTTATTATAAAAAGTCTGTCTAGTATTATTATGATACTGAAACTGAGTGCACATGCGTGTGCATAAGATGCACACGAGTGCATTTAGCGATGTAGGTATATAAAAAGTAAAAACTGAAGTAAAATTTTGTCCTTTTTAAATTCGTCTGCACGTTTCGAATCTTAAAACGTGCAAATCTCTGAAGATGATAGGCACATCCGCGATCGTCGAAAAAATACTAAATAATGCGATAAAGAAGTATCGCTGCGCGAGAGACTCTGGAAAATTTGTAAACGAAATAGTGCCCGATAATCTCTCGACAGCGATGGTGGCGGGCGTAGAGACGTTTTTCGCGTGCACGAGTTCTTCCGTCTCTCGGCGAGAGACTAACGACATTCTCGCCTTCTTATCTGCTCGGTCACGTAGGGGCAGAGGAGAACGTTCTCCTTCGTTCGCTTAACCGGCGCCCGACATCGCGGGCGGTACACTAGGACGACGCAAAACGCGAGGACGTCGGGGGATAAGGATCGCTGACATTCCCGGTTAATTTAGCTCGCTAGGAAGTGCCGTAAATAGGAAACGTCGCGGCGACGACGCGCGCTCTCCTTCCTCGTAGACACGACGCGCGGACTGTGTCGCCTCCGCGGAAGCCTGTCTTCGGAAAAGGCTGACCTGGCCAAAACGGACAGAGTGACGTACGGGGTGGTGTATCACTCGAAGTAAATAGTGACGACCGCATTGCGCAAGCGTTCACGTGGAATATTCATGTACCGCCATCCCCATGTCTTTCCGTCTTCCGTGTTCCGTGTTAGACTAATCCGCCCGCGTAGCGTTAACAATCATTGCGGCTTTGACAATTTATTCAGCTTATTGACAAACGTTCTCAACGTGAGAATTTGCGAAGATACGTTTGTGGATTGGTCTTATGCAAACGTGTCTTCGCGCAAGTAAAAAATCTAAAATGCAAAAAGATACAAAATATATAAAATACAAAAGATAGAGAGAAAGAGAGAGAGTTACGTTACTTTTGTAACGTAGAGAATTAAATATAAATCATGTTCACATTCATCATGTAACATAATAGCTTTTTGCATCCTGAAAACAATATGTCTCTCTCTCGATGCGACCAATATTCCTCGGTAAAATGTAATATGCTCTTTGCACTCTCCTCTATCATTTTACCGGCGAACAAACTTGCAACGGAGTACGTAATGCGCGGTAATCGGTTCCCATTTATTAACTGCACTCCCATCACGCTCGTAACTTCTGCCTTCGACTATACTGAGCCTAAAGCATTGTCGAAGTATCCGGGCCGCGCGTACACCGAGGAGATACTGTACACAAATCACAACAAAGCCGGTGCATTAGCGCGACATCATCCTGAACCTTGTATAACATGTCCAGTACTCGGAGCGACGTAAACTACCATGGTAAAGCCGCTCGGGCTGTACGACCACGAGAGCGTATCGATCGTGGAGCGAAATTTACAAACGCCGTTCAATTCCCTTATAATGGCGCGGGCGAAGATAACCAGACCGATTCGATCTGCGCGAGGGATACTGCAAAAAGCTGCGACGAGCTTGCGGCTGGTGATTTAATCGTCATACCGCGTAACGAATCACAGTTGCATCGTCATCAATGCAGAAATGGCGAAGCGTATCGTCATTCTCGGTTATATCAACAGAAATTCTACCATCCAGTCCATTGGGAGGGAATACAAACACCGCACAGCGTAGGAAACTTGGATTTTCATTTACATACGGCTAGGAGACGGCGGAGTGCATTCTACTTTCAGTGTATTATACATGCTTTCGAATTAGCATACGCCCGACATTTGCCGTGATACAATTAGCCGGGCCGATATGATCTCTTAAATTTCTTCGAATACTCGCCAAAGTCCACCGTTCAGATACGCTGTTTGCGTAACTTAAAGTCGGAAGTGTCGAGCGCATCGCGCGTTACGCAGAATATTTTCAGAATTTAATATCATAAAAGTTTTATGCTTCGTATAAGTATACGTATTGATTGTCACGTAGCTCGTGTGCCTCGAACCATTGAGAAAAACCGTTAATATCATCGAAAAGCGATATTAATGGAAGGCTGCCTGTGAACGACATCGTTTCGTACTCGGCTATTTTTTTTTTCTTTCCCGATTGCAGGACGCTAACTAAAGCTTTCAGATTCGAGCTGAAAACTTTAGACATCCGATCGAACTCCGAGCATGAAGACGAATGGGTCGCGAATTGCGGACTAAGTAGGATGTCACGCGGCAACCCTCCTGCCATTTTCCACTTCCGCCTGGCCTGCACACTATACTGCAAATCTCTCTCTCTCTCTCTCCCCCTCATCCTTCTTCTTCCCCTCCGTTTGTATTCCGCGTACCCTTGCTCTTTCCACCACCTTCTACGGTCACCGCCCGTACAACTCTCGTTCCCTCTCAGTCGCTTATATCAGGCGCTCTTGCTTCAGCCGATGGTGTAACAAACGCAAGCGCACGGCCGCATCCATCATGCGAGCTACTTTGTCACAGCGGGATCAACAGCGCTTAAATTGTATTCGCGATTCGAGAACAGCCCATAAATTCTCATCGCTGCGACGGGGCTTCCTTCTTAACACGCGCCAGAGCGCCGTGATTCGACGGGTTTTCTCCTTTCATCCCATCTTTCTCACGTCGCTGTATCCGTCCCGTGATTTTACGGTTTTCGAAACGCTATCATTGTACGCTATATGTTTTATAATTTATTAAAGCAGTCGTTCGTGAATAAAATTGATATCACGCATATCGTAATATAAATTTCTTGGAGTGAGCATATTGGCTTTTATTATTATTCCTGTAATATTCCATTATGCCATTATTTCAGCCTACCGTTTATAAAACATAACAGTTTTCTAAATTTAATAATTTCTACGGCGTCTATTATTACACTAAGTAAATACATAATATTTTTCTTCAAGAGAGAAAAGATAACCATGAAATTATTTAAAATATTTGTTTAAAGGATAATTGTAAAATAATGTTTAATTATGGGATAACGTAACTTGGAAGGAATAATCGAACAAAATACAATTTTCAATGCTTATCCCTAGCGCATCGTACGTAACACGCGAGTAAGGAATTCAACGGCGCGCTAATACAACGCAGTACGGGCAATTTCTCTTGAAACATTTCTAATGGCACCGAGTCAGTCGGATAGTTAGCGCTCAAATACCTGTCGTTAACTAGAGCAATCTAGCCCGAAGCGTACGGCGAACGTATTCATGAGGGAGCCGAATATATCATGTTCGCGCATCCCCCTCTCGACTACGTGTGAATGTTCGGCGAACAATAGTTAACGATGACATTTTCGAATCGTGTGCGGAGTACGACGACCAGTTACACGAGTGCTTGTACAAGGGGAATGTACATAGTAATCTATTTGATTTGATCAACGGCTTGTGTGCTTAATACTCGACAAAAAGTTATTTTAACCCTGGGATATATGACTTGTACCGCGTATACGGCAGCATAACATGGATCCGTTTTATCCGCTTGCAAAATTAATTATCCGTGCTTATATGCGATGCATCACTCTTGTTCATTATCTATCGCTCACGTGCATTAAAATTAAAACAATAAGAAGAATGAAAGAGAAAAGAAAAAACGAAAAGGAAGCAACTTGAATATTTAAAAATTTAATTTTTCATAATAGCTGATGAAAAGTGTAGCAAAAAAATTATTATTTTTTATGAAAGAAACTATTTCACTATTAAATTTATTGTAACAATGTCGCATGTAATAACGTTGATAAAATATGTCAAAATTTATATTTTTATAAACAGACAACCGAGATAAAATTTATTTAAAACAACATTGAAATTATATTATCGATTTGTGTTAGTACGATTACATGAATTCCTATGTAAAGAAGGTTAGTTGGAAAGCAATGAGCATCCCAAACTAATGCAATCAAGGTCGTAATTAGGACGATTAATTGTATTAATTCTATTCCCATTACCAGAGCATTTCTGCCGCAGTCCGACAAAAGAACCTGCGTCGACGATGCCCGTGAAACAGGTCAGTAGCTGGTTTTGGCGTGTACGTGTGGAAATACAGATATTGCGAAGATACGACCGAGGTTGAACCACGTGCGACTGCGGTTCGGTACTTATGCAATTACTGGAATAGCCTTTGCAAATTGAATCTCAACCGCGCGCCGAGGATATCGCGGCAAAAAAAGTTAACGTCCACACTATTACTACCCCGGGTGGCCCTGAAAGGGGTGGACGAGGCACACGGTGACCACCCGTATTCCCAGGACTCCTAACTGTTTCCGGATATTGGATATTACTGCTATCCAGACACGAGGACAGGCGAGTTAGGTACGTACGTATCGTCGAATATGCTAGGCTGTGATGGACAGTGCACGGATTTTCATTTCGTTTGTCGCTCGTGTTTCATCTACGAAAATCTAGAAAACGTATAATTGATATTTCACTTTAGGCGGATAAAACGATTTTCTCTGTAAGCTTCGAGAAAAAGTAGAATTATTGCACAAAAAAATTATGATTGTCCAGGAGAGAATTTCATCTTCTTATATATTTTTCAATCGAAATGAAATGTAGCTAATATATAACATATAAATTATTATAATATTGTGCCGTTTGTATCATGTTATTTAATCTATTTCTAACAGAATTTTTCTTCGCTTTGCTTCTGGCTTATCTAACTCCGGGACTAATAACATTTATATATTGCAATCTGTTCAATTATGAAAGAGAGGGAGCTTGTAATTAACTATTTAGTAAGCTATCGTCGTACAGAGCAATCTATGTTGCGCTATCTTTTCGCTTTCACTTGCAAATTACAATTCGCAATTCTGAAACTGTTGCGGCTTCAACACGAAATTCCCGTTCTGTCCCGTCCGCGAATCAAACGTGAGCCATACCGGTGCGATAGTGCGCATTATTCTAAACACGAAATACGCATCCTATTTGTATTATTAATGAGAACAACGGATGTGTAACGCGCAACAACGCGTTCCCGCTGTTTTCGTGCACTGTTTCGCGGAAATACGTGCGAAATGGGCCCGATTTCGCACGAATCGCACGATTTCCAGACGGCGATACGAGAGAGAAAGAGAGAGAGAGAGAGAGAGAACCATTAATTACGAAAAGAGCATTAGAGTTCGACGCGCGAAATGCGAACTTTCCGTTCCCCGATAGATCCGCAAGCGGTCGTCTCGCAAGCGCGGAAGTAAGTAGGGCGCGAACTCGTAATGGCATTAATATCGAATCACTCGTTCGCGTTCAAGTTAGCTGAATTGCACCGAGTACCTCCCACGCGGAAGAACGGAAAGCTCGGTTCAACTAAAAGCTCCGCGGAGTAAATCCGAACTAGTAATTCCGGAAGGAGTTTTGTGCTTAATCGGGGATTTGTTTCGAAGATTCTTCACGTTATCCAACGCATCGTTTCACTGACAATAATGACATAATAACTATAATTCTATTTAGTATTAATATCAAAACTTTCCTGACACTTAGCATACTATTAAAATATGTAAGAATAATGCTCTCAAATTATGAGTTTTATCTGGTTATATATTTTATTTATACATTCGTAATAATCAGATAACGGTCATGTCAAATTTATACCTTTTAGATTAAAAATGAATTAAATAATCTAATTTTTTTAAATAAATCAAGTAGTCCAATATTTAATAAAAAATTTGAAGAGAGGATCTATCTTTGCGACTTTAAGTCCAAGAATATAAGACAGATAAAATTGTACAATTTTAAGAGCTAAAAATTTTCAGGACATATGCGAAAAGAAACGAAATGGAAATGAATCAAATGGAAGTTGTTAAAAAAAGGCTTGAAAAAATAGTGCATTTTTCTCTCTCTCTCTTTTCCTCTCTTTTATAAAAGTTTTAAATTTTATATTATTTTACTAGCGACCAACGATCCTGAAAAACTTGTTCGCTAAAATCTTTCCGACCTTTTCGCTTACGAATACGAATGTCGTATGTTAACGCGCTTAATGTTAGCTTATCTCCTACGTTTCTCTATCCGTGGATGATTGTGTGTGCGCAAGCACGAAAGTCAATGACGGTACGTGTACCCCTCCCCATCGCGGAGCCGTCTCTTTTCTGTTCTCGTAATTACTTAATACATTATTAATAGACGGCTGACTTTACATAAGCTCTAGGGGAAAGTCGGAAAATTTCAAGACGGGAAGTTAAGCAGATTGCCAAGACTGGACATTTGCATACTGGCACCGTACCTTCTGTACCGCACTGACAAAATCCCTCCTTCGTTTCACCGCACGTAGTAACACTTTTGTGAGTGAAGTGCTCTGTTAAATGAACCTCCTGTCTTTCAAGAAATTTGTTCGATAATAAATTAATGATACAATGTGAAAGATAGATGTGTACAATGTATGAAAGAGTAAAAATTAAAAAAAAAATGAAAAAAACGATTAAATTACACTGTCAAAATAATCAATTCAGTACAAGTTTTGTACATTAATTTTATATGAGATGTCTTTTCTCATGATTTTTGAAAAAACACTCCATGAATATGTCCTTTCTTAAACAGAACATCTTCCGCTTGTAAAGTCAGAACACAATAAAAATGTTGTTTTATGACTAAATAAATTTAAACGAGCGTATTTCTTCGACATAGCGACAGGATGACTTTAGGGCACGGATTTACACTCTTCAACTATTAGTCGAGAAATCGTTCGCAAAATACGACACCGTCAACGCTGGGTAGATACTCAATCCTTGAAAGGAGGACAGTGGAGCTGCAGTGTAACTTTAGTGGTAAATTGGAGGTAATTTGCGAGAGAGGCGGTCACCCGGGCAGTTAGCGAGCCAACAACCACCGCCAGAACAACAGACTTGCTCGTCCAGTAGTGCTGTTACCTGAAGCTTAGCTTTGCGAAGAAGGAGCCACACAAATATTCTGCTCTCCATCTGCATCGAAATTGTTTTGTTCCGTTATCAATTTGAAAATGAAAGAAGTGCGGTAACGACGATGATGTCGGAAAGAAAAGAAAGTTGATAATTAAATAGTTACCTCGCTTTCAAAAAAAACTTGAGAAAATTAATCTTACAGTCTCGTGAAAATTAAATTTGCATTCTGAAAATTTTAGAAACATATAAAATCATCGTTATAAACCTTCTATTGTATGTATTTGCTATCGTAAATAGCAATATGAATATATTCAACGTGAATAAAAGTTTGCGAGAATAATCCCGCGTAAATCCAAGCTATAAATAGCGGCATTTTACAACACATATTAAACTTTTACAAAAATATACAAAGCATCATAATGTAAATGTATTCGTCATTGCTCTTTGTGAAGAAGAAAATACAAAAGACTCGATAATGAAAAGAAGAAAGAAACGCGATGCAATTTAAATTTCACAACATTATTTTTATTCATCCCGTTACAGTTGGTCGGTTAATCACCTCTTTCTCCAGGAACTGCAATCAATACCGCCGTTTGTACGATTAGAGGATAAGTAAAGCAAAATGTGGCACTCTCCCTCTCTCTCTCTCGCAGAAACACACACACACACCGGCGCTCACGTACATTGGAACGATAAAGCGCTCAATATAGGGTACAATGAAAAGCAGCGCTCTCGCGAGAGGATGAAAAGAGCTTATGTTTCACCATCGCGTACCGTTTGTAAATCATCGTCACCGTTTTCAGACCGCGGGAATTTTACTTCGTTCGATCCCGTGCGCTCGTTTCTATTTTTACACACACACGATGACCAGGCAGTGCAGCGCGCAAAAAGGCAGCGTTTCCGCGAAATGAAGCATTTCGCTTCCTCACTTCCGCGGAATATGTGCGGCCTCTCGGCAGAGACTTTTTCTTTTTCTTTCAATCTCACGGATATTTTCTATGCCGACACGTATTTGCATTTTAACGAAGGGTCCGTGAAAGAAAGTTATAAATAAGAAACACTTGAGCACGAACTAGATTAAAAGCGAGGTCAATGAAGGCGATGAAGTTATATATTCACGACTGAGATGGTAGACATTCTCTTTTTTTTTATAATTTTTTGAGAGCCACAGGTGCGTGCATAATATAAATAGCAATCTAAATAATAAAAAACTTTAATTTCTTAATATTTATTTTGCAATATGCGACCGTTGCTACTTCCCCAAAATGTTGTGCAATTTGAATCAAGATAGAGATAAGATATTGTAATTTAATATATAACTTTCTAAATAGATTTTTCCTACGTAATTAGCAATGGCATTTTGACAATCTGCATTACGATCTTTGTTTATGTTTATTTGTTATAATCTATCACTACACAGAAAATGTTTTATTGAAGTTTAAAAATTTAACTAGATACAGATCTGAAAATAATTTTGTTGGACCATCAAAATAATTATGTAAAACATTTAAACATTGATGATAAAACTGTAAAAAGTTTTAATTCTAGCAAGTTTGAACGTTCTACATAATTATTCTGAAATAATTGTCAGATCTGTATCTAGCTAAATTTTTAGATGCGTCAGCAGAACCACTATTTCCGTGAATCATATTCGTACGAAAGATTTGAAGAAGGCAAGACGTATTCATCGTGTGCTTAAGTCTACTTTAGAAACGAGAGTCCGGCGAAATGATCGTGCATAGTTGGAACGATGTACAAGACTTCCCAATTATCTTGAGGAACGTAGTGAAAAATCACGTCAGCGTCGAAGACGTTGGGCTCGAGCAAGCCAAGGCGTAATACGAGCTTAGTTGAAAAGCTGAATCGCACTCTTGGGGCAACGCCTCGCTCGTTGGCTCGGAACCCTCCTGACTTACGAGCAGATTAAGAAACTCCCCGAGTCTCGATAACCAGCCTCCAAAGTGCCTCGGGTCACTGCTCGGCCGTGAAACGATATCCCAACGGAGCCTCTCCAAATTCGGCAAGATATTATTTTCCGACTTTCTCCGTTCGTGTTAATTACAGGGCAGCTTTATGTTATTAACCTCATGAATTCAACGTTGTTCTTAAGTTTTACGATTCTGGCGAATCGACAATGCTGGAGCGCCAGCATTACGTAACGATCATAAATATATATCTTTACATCGAAATCTGAGATATCCGCGGTAATAAGAAAATTGAGAAAGTTTGATGGGATGAAAGAATCGTAACTTCTCTCCTGACAATTAAATCAATTATATTAGCATATTAAAAAAAAGAGAGTTTCTCTTCTTTAAATTCACAGATTCGATATTCCAAAAACAGAGAGGTTCATAAATCATGATTTATGCTATTAATGCACGTTTTAATAAATATAATCTTATGTGAAATCGATTAATGAAATTGATTATGTGAAACAGGTGTTTAGAATATTATATATTATCATACAGTTGAATTTATGCATGTACCAGCAGTCTGAATATAATGAGATCTTGAATAGATCTCATTAGACACTTATATCGCAGCCACATTCATGAAATTCTTTCACGACGGATAAAATCTCACTGAAAGGAATAAGCCGTGTATGTCAAGTCTCGAGAAAGCACTCGGTCGCACCGGTTGAGGAATTTTTCACGGTATGATGACGTTATGGAGTTTGTCCCATTTTTGCACGGAGAAGATTAAGATTTTAATTGTGCAGTACGCGGTAATTACAGAGCAAACTTCCTCTCCACGAGCTTTCTTGCACTTCTCTCGCTTCTAGAGAGAATCACGATGCAATTCTCTCTTACTCTCTCTTTCTCAGTCACGCATCTTTTCCGTTCTTCCTCCTTTTTTTCCTCGGTGTTCCTTTCACACGAATTGTCGAGATGGAAGTTTGCTCGGCCAGCTCGGAGCTCCACGATTGGACGAGTTTTCAGGATAGCGCAGGCAGTTTTGCCTGCTGGAACAGGAGAGAAAGATCTTTTTCTTGGATGGAGCTGGAATAATATTTGTAGATTACGAACCGCGGAACTTATTCGCCGCTTGACAGAATAAGAGAGAGACAGAGAGAGAGAGAGAGAGAGAGAGAGAGAGAGAGAGAGAGAGAGAAAGAGAGAGAGAGAAAGAGAGAGAGGAACATCGAAATCGAATGGAGTAAGTGAAGTGAAGAACGGTGTGGAACAAGAAGAGTATCTAGATATACCGTGCACTCGATAGATCAACATTGGCAAATTTCTCACCTTGCTTTATTCATGCGTAAAGGATCACAGAATGATTACATCACGCTTGAATATACATGTATAAAATATCTCGGAAATTGTATGAGATAATATAATTTTTGTAACGTTAATCAAATGTGCGAGAAAATCAATGTTTATAAAATAAATTGATTGATTGACTTTAAGCTTTTTCACAATTTTCTGTATGCTTAAAAAAATTTTTTTAAAAATATTTAATAATACATTATAATAATATAATGTGTTTTACTGTTTTCTTCATGAACACTTTCTGAATAAATGCGAGTGTCAATTATATATCACAAACTAGTAAATAGCATAATATATATCGTGATTAATGGCGTGCAACGGAACGAAGAGGGTAATAGGTCGTATGGTTAATCCGATGGATTAATTAACGTGTCGCACGGCGCATCCTCCATTGCGTTAAGGAGCAATAGGACCAGGCAATGAGTTGGCTCTACGGGTTTCTAGTACTTTCGGTGTTGCAAACTTGGTAAGCTCGGGGAGTTATGCGTTCTTCGGCAAACTTGCTCACCGACCCAACCAGCACGCACCGCGCACCGGCAGCCGTGTTAGATGGCTATACCACGTACATGGGCTAACTTGAATAATAGACATTGTTGTACGAATTAGGCTGGTAGGAGTAAAGTCCGTGGTAGCCACGAAGAGCTGTGGTACCGGCCGACCCTGCAAACGCGCACCTCCGACTTTAATTAACGATGTCTGAATATCCAGTCCACCGGACGTATTATTAACTCGTCCCAGTTGAGTTGCCGTCCCATTGAGGGAGTTCCGAGAATTCGTGGACGTTCGATGGTTCCCTGATCCGTTCAGAACGATATTCTTTCCATGTCGACGGAAAGAATATCGGAATGGCCTCACTAACCTATCGCGAAATCTATCGTTTAAGTTCGAACTCGCGAATTCACATTATAGTGTAACTCTGTTGACTTTCGAAATTTCCAGCTAGAATAAGATGATAAGAGAAGAACACGGTGGATCGCAGCACGCACACAATTTTGCAATGTCTTCCGAAAGTTCAGAATTTAGAAACGGATACGCGAGCAGATGCGCAGAAGAAGGTTGGGAAGAAGTTTTCGTCTGGTATTACGATTCAGTCCGATCATAAATAAGAAACCGGCGGTTCGATATAACTCACTGGATTTCCATACGATGATAAAACGGACGCTTTGATCCCGGCGCGATGATTTATATGAGCCCGACGCTGCCCGTCGCAATCCTTTTCGTCGTCCGACGATTCGGCTTGGCCTGTCCACGGATGTTTGCACGCGATAACGGAATGTCTCTCGTACTTTATCCTCCTCTGTCTTCTTTACCTTTCTAATTACGCTGGGCGGACAAGTGAATAATGCGTAAGACTTTTTTATTAACGATTCGGTCCGTCCCTACCGTCACATCTAAAGACCTAACTGCGCCTCTCGTGCTTTCTCGTTTTCGGTATATCGATATGGGTTACGATATGAGAGTTACATCCACCCATATACACATACAAGCAGCTTCCTATCAATATGTTTGATGAAATATGGATTATTCCCAGTAGACCAGTCGGTCGGTTCAGGAATACCAAGAAATCACCCAAGACGTCGTATTCACGTCCTGATATACGATCTGTGGATAGTGCCGGTTTTCACATCACGTTCCTTTATTGCTACAAATTTTATCGATAGAAATAAGAAAATTGAATTGATTAAACATTTTTTTCCGTTCCATAACAAATTTATTTTCAGCGAAAAATTTATTATTTATTAATCGTTCAACGAAATTGATCTTCGTTAAAGATCAATCTTCCCTATTAGTTAAGAAGAAATTACAATAGTAACTTACTTTAAATTCGAAGATATAGAAGTTCCTAACTTCAAACAAACATATTGCAAATATATTTTATTCGCTCGACAGTGACTATAGATACGATATCTTAATTCTAAAGGAAGTTATATCACTAATAAACACGAGTATTTTCTATCAGTTTACAAGATGATACTTAAGATCTGCGGTATCTGGTCGACTTGGCAGCACAATAATAACATGTCGAAGGATTTAATATCATCGGATTGCCACTCTGACGAGCAATTAATGGGCATCAGATTGTTTTCTCCTCGAATCCGGAAAGAAATAGGTCGGTCATTGGAAGAGGGTCATTGGTCTAAAATTAAATTATCTTCTCGTTTCTATCACGCGCTTCATTCTTTATCACGTCGTTCGGACTGTGATATATCATGTGAAGCGTCGGCGCCAGTCATTTGTCAGCAGCTCGAAAATATCTACGAGAAACTAGAAACTCTTACCGCTTACTCATAGATTGTAGATTTGTTGACAAAAATTTCCGTCGTATGTCGGATAATGAAGAACCGTGCTTCTTTTGTCGCAAAATTTCCAAATATTTCTCGGCCATTTTATAAATAGACCCGTTTGCCTATTTTGTAAATTAGGTAATTATATAAAAATGACAATATCTCAATATTTATCAACATTTTAAATTAGATATGTGATAAGGGAATACATAGAAATGTAGTTTCATCTAAAGAAACATTTCTATATAAATCAATATAATAATGAGTATAATACAGTTAATACATTAAGTTAATACATCAAACATTTTCCTTAAAAACATGCCAGATTGTACAGTCGGAATTGCACGATAAGATGTATTTTGTTTAGAGAATGTCTATTTGCCATTTTCTAAATTGCGTTTCCGCCCATCCAATTTTAATCAATCGCACTTTGTCATGATAAAGATAAAGTCAACGATTTGATGAAAACTGTTTGATTATCGGTAAATTCGATGTCAATGCTGTTAGAGACTCAAAAGTGAGAGAATGTATCGAGACAATCGAAGCAATTAGCGTCAGTAAATAGATTTCACGAGCGAAAAGGGAGGTCGGATTAGTCGGAATCCTCCGCATGGCTTCAACAGCGATCAAAAGACCGAATGTACAATATCGAGTACAATAAAAAATTGTACGAAAGAAACGTAGCTGTGTAGTTAACATGTCAGAATATAGTTGAACAGCTCGCACAAAAACGACAAATTGAAAAGTTTTATTTCATCTCATTTGCAATATAATTATAATAAAATTGCATGTTTTGCATAATTGATCAACATTGTGCACGATTAATACGTGCGACAAATTAAATATGCTAATTGCAGTTTGCTATAATTTATATTTTGAACATAATGCTGGAAGAAAGCGAAGTTGCTTGTGTTCAAAAGAGGAAGTAAAGTTTAAAAAAGATGTTTATTCTCGATTAACTTTTATCCCTTCTGCGAACTGCGCCGATCAACAATCTCATTTTCCGTACAAAAGTCCCGAAGTTGTTTCTTGATGAGTTTGTAAGTTCTAGGTGCCGGACTAACAACGCGCCCGTGAAAATTAAAGAAGTCATCGATAATAATTTTAAGGAGAATGCTTTAATTATTCCGCCGACTTGCAAATCGGGATCCGTCAAAGTTTTGGTAATAGAACAAGCGCGAATATGATGAAGGAATAAGAGAAGGAATATTCTCTATGGCAGTGACGAACATCCTTGTCAATATTGAGTAGAGAAGGATAACGACAAGCAAGGGAGAGAAAGAGATAGAGTAACGTTAATTAATATTGAAAGAAACTTCAGCTAATGTTGTAGAACTTTTACATTATTTTCATTTTTCAATCTTTCGATTTATTGACTGATATTGCAATTGAAAAATTTTTCTTTTATTTTAATTTATGTCAAAAAATAGAAATATATAAATATTCAGAAAAATAATAATAAGAAAACGTGATAAATTATTTTTTTTCTAGATATTACTTTATCTGTATTGTACCCAATAGATTTTTATTTGTTATCTATCGTCGCTTTACTATTCTTAAATTTATAATCAAAATATCGAACATTATCAATTATAGCGATTGTCCAATATACACGTGTACATTGCAGATCCGTATGTATAAATCGGTTACAAATACTCAAATTTCATTTTAATTCATTTAGCAGCCGGCAATTTTTACGTATGTTCTTTTTTTGTATTTTTATATTGGAAATTCTGTATTTTTCATTCACTTTGCGTTAAAACGATCAAATAAATCTATATCTGCTAAAGTATAACGCAAATAAACATAGACGAGAATCAGAAAATAAAAGGTCCTGATTTTAATTAATATCAGGAATGGAAAGCGGAGGTGAATCCATCAAAAACTTTTCGTATTTTCTCGGTTTCTAGAACCGTTGGCGAGTTCGCTAATCTTTTCGGTGCGGTCTACGAATTAACACGGTTTCGTGATTACTTCGGAGTTCGTCGCATGATTATTAACTCGTAGGAGTATAGACGACGAGAACTACGAAGATCTCGATTAACATTTTGATGAACATAACAAACAAATAGAGGCACCGGATTTGAGAGCAAATTACGGTCGTCGAGAATAGTTTCAATTATATCGGTTATATATATTGCATCTTTAATTTTCATCATAGGGTTCTCTTTGGGAATTAAACTTCGATTATTCGCATTTCTTTCATTTTCCTTCTCGCGTTTTTGCGTGTGATACAATGCGAAAGACGAAAATTTCTTGCTAAGTCACTTTCGTACAATGGATAACAAACGAATTTACACGAGATGCTATATTCTCCCATTTCGTATATAGTTTACAAAGAGAGAAAGAGAGAGAAAGAGACACTGTGTTATCCATTACTTTGTTTTAATAAGATATTCTCACGATGGGTGGTCAGTACGGGAATACACGCTAACCCGTGTCCGAGGATTTTACGTGCCCGACCACAGTTTCCAGTTAATCCACGAAGATAAGACCGGCGCAACTATATATTTCTATGTTTATTATACTTCGGTAACAAGGTGGGAGCGGATCTAGATACGACTGTCTGAGAAGCGACCCGGTAACGAAGCATCGAGAATTTCACTTCGGGATACACGTATGTAAACAGCGATGATGGTGGAAGTACGTGTATGTGCCGCGTATACGTTGCCAACTAGTTTATCTACATGCTCGCCGATCTGTTCTGGAAACAATGCGACGTGTTATGCGCTCCATAATTATGCATGAAGCCACACTACCCCCTGTCCTTCCCGATCGTTTCTCTCATATATATAAAAAGTTTGACATCTATACGACAGGGATGTATTCTCTCGCAATCGCTAACGTATCTCTCATTACGCGCTTCAATTACTCGGGACGTGTGTACTGATGTACGACTGATTGCGAGCTGTGCGGCTCTTGACAGCGTGATAGTTGACGAGTCAATCGTCCGCAAGTTTCGCATGGTCTCGCACGCGATCGCGGCCTCATTTACATTTCCACGAGCCGTCTTAAAGGCGCGCAATTTTTAACCGCGGCGAACGCTCAGCGCTCGCTCGATACAGATACGACCACCCAGCATACAGCATGCTATGCCGGCGCGATATTGGATTACACATTCCTATAGATCGTCACGTAGGTGTGTGCGGACGCTCGCTTGCATAGCGCACACACACACGCCGTACATAATGTACAAAGCTGGATACAAGGTGGATGGAACAGGTACGACATAACGTACGCGGACCCCGACGCGAAACGAGGCTTTATATCAAATGCATAACAACGCTATTACTACACTCAATTGCTATAAGCCGTAGATTGCGGATTATCTGGTCGCTCTCCGTTGCCCGGCAGCTTCCTGGCGCAAACGCGCGCGCGCACGCGCTAATGTTAATATAATATTAATCGCCTAATGATTATGAATGCCAATTGATATTAGCAGTCGATGATAGCGAGCGTGCGATTCGCGGCTAGAACGATACTTAATGCCAGTCGTGAATGGTGACTCGTTTACCATACAGCGATGAGACGATAACATTGCTGTTTTCATGCCGCTTATATTCGATTGTAATGTCAGGTGAAATTTTCTCATAAGTCAGTAGTCATAATTCAATTCAAAAAGATTAACATTTCTCCAATAATAGTTATATATATTATTAATTATCAGGAACAAAGTAGAGATGGGAGAATCCGTTTAACATGTTATTATGCAATTTATATGATCCTTTTCAAATTCGATTTTCATATGCTTCAACGTTTATAATACTGAAACGATTTCGTTATCCGAGACGGAAACGGGAGAAAGGAGGGTTCACACTCCTCAACCCCAGAAAAGTAAAGACAGAGAGAAGGAAACTCTTCTTTTCTCGACCGACGTTTATAGGCACGAGAAAACCGGGATGTGTCGATGTTGATGTTTCAGGAAGCGTTTAATGGACGTACGTGTCTGGGCTCTTGGGAACCGCGGAAGTGCACGGCACGCACCTGTCGAAACGAACGAATGTCTTTCATTCGCCATGAAACCGTGACAAGGGACATCGGCTGTTATTTATACCGGAGCAATTTTCTTCGTCGCTGCTGTCACACGGTGCGACACCGGGAAGCGAAGCTAACTGTTAAGATTATCTTTGTCGGACGACAGAGAAACACGATCTTCAGCTCTCCGTCGGAAGCTTCAAACTAACTTTAATTTAACATCTTAAATAATTAATAAGTGTACGTATGTATCACTTCATTCCATAGAACTAAAACGAATACACAAAGCTTATACATACATGTATCGAATTTAACTTTCAAAGTAAGATTAATATTTGAAAAAATAGACGGCTAAAGAAAAGGCTTAGAATCATTAAAATATGTTAAAATGTTATTAAAATATATATTTTATATTTCAATGTTCACCATTCAAAATAAATATTTTATTTTATAAATTTTTTTCTCTTTCCCTCTTTCTTTTTATTAGTAATTTCGAAATGATAAAAAAAATTAATTAGATATTAATGCTATCAGACTTTGTACGTTAGTCGCAAATTGAAATAAGTCATTCAAACATTACTCGGAAACCGAAAATGTTTAGATGAAACATTGCCTTACTAATACGCGCAGGTCGTAAAACCTCTCGGGTGCACATCTGGAAGCTCGCAATGAGTGACGAAGGAACGAAAGAGGATGCAAGAAGGAAATGGAGGGAAAAGATCTTAAGAAGATAATCGCTTCAACCGGTTGATTTATCAGTTCCATAAATTGGAACATATAATCACAATTATCCATGTTAATCTAAGTAAATTTATCGAATAGACAAATCGAACATTGGGAACATCAAAATATTTCAGTGTTACATTATTTATAACGGCAATTACTTATGCTTCAAATCTAGTAAATTTAATATCTTTAATAGATTTAATATCTCTATACCGTTAATGTGTCTATATTCATATTGAAACAGAATGTTACGGATAATACAAATTACATGTACAATTTACATCGAGATACAAGTTTTGACTTGAAAGTAGCGCGGAGCCGCAAAGGTTCCGTTGACATTTAATTCATGCGAAGGGACGTACTTCGCCCGAAGATCCGTCATTTCTCTCACTTTGCTCGTGGTCCATCCGTAGCGAAATGTGGCACTCGACCGGAATTGTCTCCGTGCCGAAACAATAGCTCGAAAAATATTCAACACCTCGTGTTTTTCTCTATTTAACACAGGAGAGGCCTTTTTTCCGTTCTGACGGATCTCTGCCGGAGAAATAGAGTGTGCGAGGACCTCAA